>SKCR01004651.1:0-26338 GCA_019454045.1 Zanthoxylum bungeanum | reverse complement strand
GGCAAGATTGCAAGATCTTCAACGCACTAATAAGCGGATGGCGAGGTACGAGTTAGTGAAGAAAATCTTTCGCTCCCGTATGACTGATGGTAGTTCTGTTGAGGTCCATGGGACTCAAATGATAGCCGATATTGATGAATTGGCTAATATGGGTATAGTCTTGGAGGCTGAGCTGTCTATAGATGTACTTCTACAATCACTACCCGATACTTGGAAACAGATTGTCATCACTACAAATTGATGAATTCGGATGATACTCTTGGAGAGTTATTTCGATTCTCAAGGAGTCAGAGAAAGAGCTTCTGAAAGGCAACAAGCGCGAGGCGCACTTTGCATCAACATCTCAAACGCCGAAAGCTGGGCTCAAGGCAACTGGGGGTGTTAAGAAGAAAAAGCATAGAAACAAAGGCAAGGCCAAGTCAACAAAGGCTTCTGGGAAGCCAAGGGACAAGTCTCAAGATGTTTGCCTGAAATGCGGCAAGAAAGGTCACTGGAAGAGTGACTGCCGCATGAACAAGGGACACAAGAGGACATACAGGCGGGCAAGGCACCGGCCTCAGGTATGTTTGTTATTGAGATAAATATGACTACTTCTAGTCTTAATAAAAATTGGATTTTTGATTCTGGCTGTGGTTCTCATATTTGTACTGATGTGCAGGATCTGCATGATAGCAGGAGACTGGCTTCGGGGGAGTAGATCTACGAGTTGGAAATGGAACTTCTGTTGCTGTTTTGGCCGTAGGCACTTTTGTTTTGGAACTGCCCTCGGGGCATGTACTTAAACTAAATGACTGTTATTTTGTTCCTAGTTTAACTAGGAATATTATTTCTGTATCTTTGTTAACCCAGTATGAGTACACTTTTGTATTTAAAAAAAACACCAGGTGTTATTTATATACAGATGAGGCAGAAATTTGCACTGCCGATGCAAATAATGGTCTTTATATTTTGAATATAAATAAATCTCCAAAACGTAAAATAACAAACAAAAGGCTCAAAATGAGTAATCCAAAGGAAGAAACTTATTTGTGGCATTGTCGTCTGGGACACATCAACAAGACTCGCATATCCACACTTTCGAAGAGTGGGTACTTGGACGGATTTGATCCAAATTCATATGACGTCTGCGAATCTTGTTTATTAGGCAAAATGCCTAAATCACCTTTTAGTGGTAAAGGTGAACGCGCCACTGAACTGTTAGCCCTCGTTCATAGTGACGTTTGTGGGCCCATGTCTAGCCAGGCTAGAGGTGGATATCGATACTTCGTAACCTTTACGGATGATGCATCGCGTTATGGTTATGTGTATCTAATGATGCACAAGTCGGAAACTTTTGAGAAATTCAAAGAGTTTCGACGCGAAGTTGAAAAACAACAGGCAAGAGTATTAAGACATTACGGTCGGACCGTGGTGGCGAATACTTAAGTAATGAGTTTCAAGATTACTTGAAAGAATATGGTATTCTTTCACAATGGACTCCTCCTGGAACACCACAATTAAATGGTGTGTCTGAACGGAGAAACCGTACCTTGCTTGACATGGTAAGGTCGATGATGAGTCGCACTGAGCTACCTATATCCTTCTGGGGACATGCATTAGAAAGTGCAATTCTTATTTTGAATAGGGTTCCGTCAAAGTCTGTTGAACAGACTCCATATGAGATATGGACAGGAAAGAAACCAGGTTTCTCATTCCTGAAGATTTGGGGTTGCTGGGCATACGTCAAACGTTTGGAAGGTACCAAACTTGAACCCAAATCAGATAAATGCCTATTTGTTGGATATCCTAGGAAACCAAAGGATATTACTTCTATTACCCACAAGAGAACAAAGTATTTGTTGCTCTACATGCGGTTTTCCTTGAGAAGGAATTCCTAAATGCAGTGTTTAGTGGGAGGAAAGTAGAACTCGATGAAAGTCGTAGTGATACTGTTCCTGGCAATGAATCGAGAACGGAACATGAACAGTCCATCCAGGATGAGACTGAACCACAATCTTCAATTACACAAGCTACGTAGGTCGGAGAGAGTCAGGTAATACCTGAGAGGTATGGATTCCTGATCTCACCTCATGTAGATATTAATCTTATTGAGGATACTGAACCGACTACGTATGAGGAAGCGATACAAGGTATCAAATCCACTTTATGGCAAGAGGCCATGAAGGCCGAAATGGATTCCATGTATACCAACCAAGTTTGGACACTAGTTGATGCACCAGAAGGCGTAAAGCCTATTGGATGCAAATGGGTCTTCAAGAAGAAGACCGACATGGATCGCAACGTACAAACGTACAAGCTAGGCTCGTAGCGAAGGGGTATCGTCATCACAACTTGGAGTTGATTATGACGAAACTTTCTCACCCGTTGCCATGATTAAATCCATTCGGATAATGCTTGCGATAGCTGCATATTACGATTACGAAATATGGCAGATGGACGTTAAAACCGCTTTCCTTAACGGAAACCTGTTGGAGGATGTTTATATGCAATAACCTGACGGTTTTATCGCACCAAGACTTGCAAACAAGGTTTGTAAGTTAAATCGGTCCATTTATGGACTGAAGCAAGCATCGAGGTCATGGAACCAACGTTTTGATGAGGTCATAAAAGAATATGATTTCATTCAAAACGTAGATGATCCTTGTGTATATAAGAAGGTTAGTGGGAGTGCACTGACTTTTATTGTCCTTTATGTCGACGATGTATTGCTTATAGGCAATGACATTCCCATGTTAACGTCGGTGAAAGCTTGGCTTTCATTGAAATTCTCCATGAAAGATCTGGGAGAAGCAGCTTTTATTCTAGGAATAAAGATCTACAGGGATAGATCTAGAAGGCTACTTGGACTCTCCCAGAGTACATATATTGATAAAGTGTTGAAGAGATTCAACATGGATCAGTCCAAGAGGGGACTGTTGCCAACATCACATGGCGTCTATCTATCTAGGGACATGTGTCCTAAAACACAAGATGAGAGAGACAACATGAGTCGGACTCCGTTCGCCTCGGCAATTGGATCGATCATGTATGCCATGATATGTACACGACCTGATGTGTCCTATGCTTTGAGCATGTGTAGTCGATATCAGGCCGATCCAGGAAAGGATCACTGGATGGCGGTTAAGAGTATCCTTAGGTATCTTAAGAGAACTAAGGATGTTTTCTTAATCTATGGAGATGGAGAACTTGAGGTATCTGGGTATACCGATGCAAGTTTCCAAACCGACAGAGACGACTTCAAGTCGCAAACCGGGTACATATTTTGCTTGAATAACGGAACAATGAGCTGGAAATCTTCCAAGCAAGATATTGTTGTCGATTCAACAACTGAAGCGGAGTACATTGCAGCAGCTGAAGCAGCAAAGGAAGCGGTTTGGATCCGAAAATTCCTAGTTGGATTAGGAGTAGTTCCATTAGCAGCTGAGCCGTTTTATATTGTATTGTGACAATAGCGGGGCCATAGCGCAGGCTAAGGAACCAAGGTCTCATCAACGATCCAAACATGTTCTTTGACGATTCCATCTGATTCGAGAGATCATACATCGTGGCGATGTGAAGATCGAAAAATCGCATCAGAGGACAACATTGCAGATCCGCTGACGAAAATAATTCCTCGGGAAAAGTTTGAGCGACACATACATAGTTCAGGTATTAGATGCTTTAGTGACTGGCTATAGGCCAAGTGGGAGATTGTTAGACAGTTATGACCCATAGCGTCACTATTTTGTAAATGATATTGTATTATTGTACAAAATTAACTATGTAGTAATGAAATTGCCTTTTACCGTTTTGTAATTTATTTACTTTGATATAAATGGTAAGAGTCCCCTGATTAGTTCCGGATTGTGATGATATGAGACGGTATCAATCCATAAAGGTTTAATCATTAAATATCCCTAGTCGTAGTATTATCAAGATTGGACATCGATAATGCGGAATAGACTAGTACTGCACTTGTGCATGTTGTGAGGGCACAACGGCATAGTTCTGATATATTTAAGTATAGGATACTTATGCAAGTGCGGTAGGAGGTTGTGTTTTACCGATGGTACGGAAAACAGCTTCGCTCTGGATAGACCCCGCGGAATCCTATTGGTAGTATGTCTGCGTGTCTATGGGAGTCCGCTTCAGGGTAGGTGCATATGATCTTAACCAGAGACTTGCATCGCTAGTACTTACGACAATCGGTAAACTTTAGTTTTGGTGGTCCAGGGCTTTAACGGGTTCTGTGTACACCTCTTCTGGATTTATCGAGAATCGTAGTGTATTGGGTGTGATGTCAAGATGGAAGTATCACTTCAGACATATGGAGATGATGATCGCGAGGGATACAGAACTAGTACTCTATAATGGTTGCAACCATCGGGATAATATGACTAGGTCAGGATTATCCGATTCAAAGAGACTGGTTGCTTGATGTCCGATATGTGTATCGTACGGGGCAGACACATCTCCAGCCCCAGGCCTTACATGTGATCATCCGATACTGGTTCGATATACACTATACTACGATATACTACGCCTGTTATAGATCTTATATTCCAATAAGAATATTTCTGGAGAATTGGGTAGGCATGGCGTTTTGCTAGAGGCTAACCTTGTCTTGTAAATCGGTAAAAACGTAGTACTTGGTACGTACGTATTCAGATAATCTGACGGCCGTATTTACTGCCAACATATCCAGAGATCTCTTGGGTCGCCTTCCCGAAGATTCACCAATGACGTATGATTCAAACTCGATTAATCTTGGATTAATTACGGAGAGACTTTATCTTGGATAAAGTACTATACATAGAGAGAGAACGATTAATTTGGAATTAAACGTAAAATTATTATATTCGATATAATAATCGAAATTCGATTTCGACGCGAAATTAAAATTAGATTTTAATTCGGGCAAACGAGTTAATTTAGAATTAATTCGTTAGCGACGTAAATAATAATTTCGCTAGGCGCAATTATTTATTTAAATTTGATTTAATTAACGTCGCGACGTAAGTTCGGTATTTCGGAAATATCGAACCCGAACGCGTGAGTGCACGTGGGCCCACTTTCATTTGGAAACGTGTGGGGCCCACATGACACATGTCATATTATGCATTATTTAATTCTAATGCATTGCATGGAGATAGTGTACAATGCACTCAATGGTTTTGCATGGAAATTGAGTGTTTGACACTCTAAGCCATTGCATGATTTGTGTCATAAGTTTATTATTAATTTAATAAATATTATGGCATAAATATAAATTGATTTTTTGTAACAAAAAATCATTCAACTTTTCTCTCTCACATTGCCGAAACTTGCAAGCAGTTTTTGGCTCTCCTTTCTTCAATTTTTGTGGCAAGATTTGAAGAAGTTGTGCATTCAAAATCACAACAAAGGCTAGCACCTTCAAGGGATCATACATAGGTGATATGGGAAACTAATCCTTGAGCTTGGAAGGATCAAACTCGACTTGGAGTCCCTCTTTTTCTCTTTTTGGCCGAGAGCTTCACTGCACAATGGAGGAGTTTTCGCATCATCTAAGCATCCATTTTCAAGTATTGTGAGTATGATTCCGCCATACTTCAATTTATTCATTCATGTATTTATATATTTTGCTTGTTCATGTTGATCTTGGGGCTTGGTTATTTTTTCCAACAATCAGTTCATCTCGTATCTCTACTATATTAACCAAGTATCCGACACGACTCTCATTCAATAACCTTTTGGCTTTCATTACCAATATAACTAATAAGCCTTCCCTTCGCATGTCTGCTTCAAATTATAGTTGTTCATCCCCCGATCGGTCTCGAGATTACCCATTTCTTGCCCGAAAATCTATGGTTGCGTGGTACTTTGTAAGCCGATCATTACCAATATTACCTCAAACTCTTTTGGACATAACTCTATTAAATCTTCCCATAAAACGTTATTCCTAATTTGAATAGTGTCATTCTTGACCTCCCGGCTAGAATCTATAACGTCACCGAAGGGTACGGGAATAAAATATCATATGGTTAGTTTTCGAGTAGTACCACTCCCATAAAATCCCAATGATTCTACATTTAATGCTTCTTTGATGTATGTTGAGAGTTCATTTTACACACATAGAACATCTTAGATGTGGCCAGGGGCTTCAGCCTAAAACGCTATTACTGTTCACATATGTTAAGTCAATTCACATTCTCCATTGCTTACTATTCTATGACAAGGTTAAAAGTACACAAGTATAATTTATATATATTTCATGTCAATAATCAATTAATCATATCATCCAAGGTATTTTGTTTATTATTTATCGTTCCTAGTAGTTATACGTACTTACTTGTTGATGGTTGTGTCGATCCATGATGATAATGTGACTCTGTCTTCTAGTAATGAGGAACGTCAAACCCTCTCTGATACCATCTATAACACCCCGACCTATAACCACCTTACCTAAAGGAGTATAGAGCGAGAACGTTACCAAATTCTAACTTCAACTTTACACCCCCATGAGATTTAAGTAAAATGACAAAAAATACCACACTGATAGTCATTAATAGAAGTCATATAACTCTTACTTGACCAAATGCCAAGATAGATGTAATGTATAGACTGAATTAACATACTAGATTCCCACAAGACCTAACTATCCCGGAGACTTATTACCTGAACATCCTAACAGTAAATAAAAAAGAAAGAGACATGGTTCCTTGTCACATGAGCCACCATCGAGGATCCAACGTGCAACCACCAACCAGTAAATACGTATATTCTTCTAAAAGATGATCACCTGCACCACAGGACACAGTGAACCAAAGCCCATCAAGAATTTTCATGCATGAATGCAAAAATGATCTTAAAAAAATGCAACACTGTGAAAACATTGACTTTAGCAAAAACCTTTACCAATCGATAAAACAAAAGGGCTCTCGGTCTTGGTATATGCTACAAGGCAACCAGTCGGGATTTTGATGTTCTACTTTAGAACATATTTAACCATTACCATTAATGGTTGCTTTACCAGTAACTTTTACCAGTAACCTTTACCAAAAGTTACCATAGGTGACCCTTTACCGAATCATCACCCATGGAAACCCATTACCATTTTCCTTTACCAGAACGTTACTACAGATAACGCATTACCAAAACATTACCTACGGTAACCCATTACCATTTTCCTTTACCAACAAAACGTTACCGCAGGTAACCCATTACAAAAATATTACATGCGGTAACCCAATATCATTTTCCTTTACGAAAATATTACCGCAGGTAACCCATTACTAAACAAATTACCTACGGTAACCCATTACCATTTTCCTTTACCAAGACGTTACTGCAGGTAACCCATTACCAAAACATTACCTATGGTAACCCATTACCATTTTCCTTTACCATATACCCCATGTAGCAATTATACCAAGTCCGTATGCAATTCATTCAAAACCATTTTCAGTAAAAATTATAACCATGATGCAATAAATGTCATTACCGAAATAGTTTATACATTAAACATGTCATGAGCGATGCGATGAATATAAACTATATGCACGATAATAAGAAACGATCAACATATATTTTACAGTAAACATATATAACTATACTAAATCTACTCGACTCCAATCATCATTCAATAATCACGACAAACATATCACTCAATTCAATACATAAGTCCCGTGGTACAGTTGGAAAATTACTTACCTCTTCGAGGATTTCAAATATTATACCTAGTTCGTTAACTTGCTCCTAAAATATGTAACATATCGAGTTATAAGGCAAAAAAAAAATCATACCATTTATTGTCCCTATTATGTTTATTCGCGTAAGCGTTTATACATAAATATATATTTATATTCTTATTTATCACCCTTATTCTCATTGGTGCTAACATACAAGTACGTATTTCTATCTATTTACATAATTTATCATTATTATCACCTAATATTTTAATTATCCTTATTTTTATTTATCACACACTATTTATTATTATTAAATAAAAACGCCTATCAATATATATATTTATAGACACTGTTACACCTCAACAACACAACCATCAGCCACACCAGCAACAGGTTCAGGTTCAGGACTCTCCACCTCAACCACACTAGCAAGTCCACCAGACCAGACCTCAAAGAGCTATTATAAAGCCACGGTGATACTAGGAATTTGTTCAGTGATACTCGCGCCAAAGTCAGTTAGGGGAGTTACAAGGTTGTTAGCAATTAGTTAGCAGGTTGTTAGAATAGTTGAAACTTCAATATTACCCTTGTAACAAAATCTGTTAAATGGACTCTCCTATAAATTCAAGCTGAGTATAGCAATAAAGATATCTTTCAATTTCTCAACATTACTTGCAAGAGTTTGGAGAATTTTATGGCTTTATCTCGAATCAAAGCTAACAATTGGTGCTTTCATTGAGAGGAATCCATGGGTAAAACAAATGCAAATGCAGATCTTCAGTCACATATGGCAGGGCTTCAACAACAACTTGATGATCACGCTCAAAGATCTTCTGTGATTGAAGAGTTGCTTCGTAAACTTTCATCAGGACTTGACATGGCTGAACCTCCTTTAAGTTTGCAATTCCCCTCAGAATCAACTCCAATGGAGCAAGGAGGGTCTTCCACTCCATATAATAATTTCAGATTGGAAGTTCCAAAGTTTGATGGGCGAGATGTGGATGGATGGAAGCTGAAAATTGAGTGTTTTTTTTTATACGTATCCCACCCCAGATGAACAGAAAATCTTTATTGATGTCTATCATTGGGAAGGAGAGGCGTTATCATGGTTTTCTTGGATGAGGAAGAATGGTCAATTGAGGTCTTGGGGGTCATTCACAGCAGCAATAGCAATAAGATTCAGGGACTCTGTGTTTGAGAACCATGAAGGGGCTTTGTTCAAGCTCACACAAACCACGACAGTAAGATCATTCATTAAGGACTTTGAGGCTCTTTCAAACAAGGTAACTGGCTTAACTGGGAATTCTTTACTGAATTATTTTGTGTATGGGTTGAAACCTGTTATAAGAAGAGAAGTAATGGCTCTTAGGACTGCTTCATTTATTGAGGCTGTAGACCTAGCAGTTCTGCAAGAGGAAAAACTTAGGGATGTTAGTTTCACAAATAGAAATAACAGAAACCAAGTTACCAACCCCTCAATCATTAGCACTCCTAACAATCCTGCAACACCTAGATCAGTAGATATGCATGCTGGAGTTCCTAATCCAACTGGTTGGACAGTTAAAAGCCTAACATCTATTGAAATGCAGTTAAGGAGGGATAAAGGTTTATGTTATAATTGTGAAGAGAAATTTCATCCTGGCCATAAGTGAAGGGCCAAGATGTTATTGATGATGGTAACAGAAGAAACTAACCATGAAGATGATGAGGAGCAGTCAACTGAAGTTATAGTGGAGGAAGAGTTTGTTAATCATAATAAGAGACCTGAGATTAGTTATCATGCATTATCTGGATAGCCCTACCCCAAAACATTAAAATTAGAGGGGACCATCAATGGAAAGTCAGTAAATGTGTTGATAGATAGTGGCAGTACCTAGAATTTCATCCAGCAAGGAGTTATGACCTACCTGGGATTAACTGCAGTAGCTTCTGAGGCTTTTGAAGTCATAGTGGGAAATGGGGAAACCTTAAAGTGCAGTAGCATATCACCATCAGTTCCACTCATTATGCAGTAGCAAAGATTTCTTATTGATTTCTTCATACTGCCAATTCAGGGAACTGATTTGGTCCTTGGAATTCAGTGGCTGGAAATGTTAGGACCAGTCATCATGGATTACAAGAAATTGGAAATGCAATTCCAGTGGAAGGGAAGACCATTACTTTGGCTGAAAAGGTTGGACCAAATATGAAAGCCTTGTCTCTGAATCAGTTGAAAAGGATGGAAAATACTGATGCCATAGCTTCCTACTACCAACTACAAGTTGTAACCCCTTCCCAGACCACACCTGTCAATAATACTATAATTCAACTGCTACTAGATCAATTTTGATCAGTTTTTGCTACACCTGAAGGGTTGCAACCAGTAAGAGCAGTTGTTCACCACATCCATTTAATACCCAACTCTAAACCAATACAAATCAGACCCTATAGGTACCCTTATTACCAGAAGGAAGAGATAGAAAAACTTATCAAGGAAATGTTGGAAAATGGAGTGATTCAGAACAGCATCAGCCCATTCTCTTCACCAGCATTACTTGTAAAAAAAAAAGATGGTTCTTGGAGATTTTGTGTGGATTATAGGGCCCTGAATGCAGTCACTATTAAAGATAAGTTTCCAATTCCTACCGTGGATAAGTTGCTAGATGAATTGTATGAGGCCTCTATTTTTTCAAAATTGGATTTCAGGGTAGGGTACCACCAGATAAGAATGTCTCATGTTGATATTCATAAGACTGCTTTTAGAACACATGAGGGTCTTTATGAGTTTCTAGTAATGCCTTTTGGATTGACTAATGCCCCATGCACCTTTCAAGCAACTATGAATCATATTTTTAAGACTTATCTTCGGAAATTTATCATTGTATTTTTTGATGACATTCTGGTTTACAGTCTTTCTTTAAAGCTCCATTTGGAACATCTCAGACTCACCTTGCAGTGTTTGGTCGATAACCAATTTTCTTCCAAGATCCAGAAGTGTGTTTTTGGAGAAGAAAAAGTGGAATATTTAGGGCATTGGGTATCTATTAAAGGAGTGGAACCAGACAGTAATAAAATTCAAGCTATGAAACAGTGGCCTACCCTTTTGAATGTCATGCACTTGAGATCTTTTATTGGCCTTACGGGATACTACATGAGGTTTGTTAGAAACTATGCTATGATAGCAGAACATTTGACAGATCTTTTGAAGAATAATGCCTTTGTTTGGAGTGAACAATCTGAGTTTGCTTTCAACAAGTTAAAACAAGTTATGATCTCAGCTCTAGTGTTAGCATTGCCGAATTTCTCTGACCAATTTGTAGTTGAAACTGATGCCAGTGATATTGGCATTGGTGCGATACTAATGCAACAGAACCATCCTATTGCCTTCTCAGTAAAAAACTTACTGATAGGATTTGTAAGGCTTCAACCTAATTCAGAGAATTGGTCGCCATTGTGGAGTCCGTTCAGAAATGGAGACAGTACTTGTTGGGCAGGCATTTTATCATTAAAACTGACCACAAGTGTTTACAAAACTTGATGGAACAGGTAATACAAACTCCAGAGCAATATCAGTACCTACCGAAATTATTGGGGTTTGATTATGAGATCCATTACAAGCTTGGACCTGAAAACACAGCAGCAGATGCTCTCTCTCGATTGCCTCAGTTGACAGCAGCATCAGCTCAGTTTGGTGCAATCACTATATTGGACAATTATGACCCATAGCGTCACTATTTTTATAGATCATGGTATTGTTGTACAAATTAACTATGTGACAAAGGAGATTGCACTCTTATCATTTGTGATTAGATCACCAAGATATATAAATGATAGGAGGTCCTTATGATTTGTTCCTAGATTGAGAATGATATGAGACAGTATCAATCCACGAAGGATAAATCATTAAATATCCATAGTCAGAGCATTGTCGAGATTGGACATCGATAAATGTGTAAAAGACTAGTATTACACTTATGCACATTGTGAGGGCACAACGACATAGTTCTCATATATTTGGGTATAGGATACTAATGCAAGTGTAATAGGAGGTTGTTTTTTACCGATGGTATGGGAAACAGCTTCGCTCTGGATAAGACTCCCTCGGAATTCCATTGGTAGTATGACTATGTGTCTATGGAAGTCTGAAATCAGGGTAGGTGTATTTGGTCTTAACCTGAGACTTGAACCGCTAATACTTACGACAATCAATATACTTTGGTTTTGGTCGTCCAGGGCTTTAACCAATTTTTGTGTACGCCTCTTCTGGGTATATGGAGAATCGTAGTGTGTTGGGCGTGATGTCAAGACGGAAGTGTCACTCCAGTCATATGGAGATGATGATCGCGTAGGGATACAGAACTGGTTCTCTAAAAAGGTTGCAATCATTGGGATAATATGACTTGGCCATGATTATCCGATAATAAAGAGACTAGTTTCTCGTAATCCGATATATGCTTCGTACGGGGCAGACATTGTACCAACCACATGCCTTGCATGTGATCATCCGATACTGGATCGAAATATGCAATACTACGTATACTACGCCTGATATAGATCCTTTATTCCTGTAAGGATATTTCTGGAGAATTGGGTAGGCATGACGCGTTGCTAGAAGCCAACCTTGTCTTGTAAATCGGTATAAACGTAGTACTAGGTACTTACGTGTTCGGATAGTCCGAGGACCGAATTTGCTGCCAACATATCCGGGGATCTCATGGGTCGCTTCCCAAAGATTCACCGATGATGTATGACTCGCACTTTTATTAATCTAGGATTAATTAGATGAGAGAGAAAAATAATATGGGATTAATTACGGAGATATTTTATCTGGGATAAAATATCAATTAAAGAGAGATAACGATTAATTTGGAATTAATCGATAAATTAATATATTCGATATATTAAACGAATTGGATTTCGACGCGGAATTGAAATTAGATTTTAATTCGGGTGAACTAATTAATTTAGAATTAATTCGTTAGCGACGTGAATAATGATTTCGCTAGGCATAATCATTTAATTGCGTCGCAACGAAAAATTTGTTAATTTGGAATTAGCAAACCCGAGCCCGGGATTGTTTGTGAGCGCATTCGCATTTCAAATTCGAGTACGACACGCAAGTCAAATCAAGCGTCAAATCGCTAGTCACATCAAGCGTCAAATCATGTCACTTTGAGTGATGTGACAATTGATTGATTGATTTATTGATGTAGTGGTTGGCATTTATGGCTTTAAATTGTTTAACTTTTTGAAAGCCAAAAATGTGTATATGTTTTTAAAAATCAATTACATATTTATCTCTCTCTCTCCTCCATTTCTTTCATCTCTCTCACGCCCCTTTTGGGCTGTTTTTGTTGTGTTATTTCTGGGAAATATCGAGAGCAAAGGGAAGCAAAGTGCTTGGTTTTTGTGGCAAAAATCAAGAGAGCTAGCACTCCGAGAGACATGCGAAGGTGATAGAGAAGTCCACCCATGAGCCGGGAATCATTTGACGAAGCTTGGAGCTTGATTCTTGAAGCTTGAAGCCGAATCCTTGGAGGCCAAAACTACAGTTTGCCGTGAGCAGTAAAGAGGGCAGTGAAGATTTTTGTTGCCTCCCGTGTCGCTCAACCGATCGATGTGAGTATTCTGCAATTCCCTCGATGTATTCGCTTATGTTTCATGCTTGTTTATTGATCCTTGGGACCTTAGCAAACTCCAACACACTATGCATATTTTTGGGTTCATTTCCAACTACAAGTTGACACCTCTCATTTAGAAAGTCTACAACAGCTCATAACTGAAATTCAACTCCGCCCATACTCATTCCCTGATTATAAGATCAGAGAGTGTCTATTATTCTACAAAGTTCGAATTGTAATAAGTCCAGAATCCTCTGTTATGCAACAACTACTCACTGAATTGCATTCGTTAGTATGTGGGGGCCATGGTGGGGTGCTTAAAACTCTCAAAATGGTGCAAGCTAGTTTCTATTGCAAGAAGATACAAGAAGATATCAAGGCATTTGTTGATCAGTGCCAAATTTGTCAGCAAGTGAAGTATTTGACCAAGAGTCTACAAGGTCTACTCCAACCTTTGCCTATTCCAGATCAACCTTGGGAAGATATTTCCATGGATTTCATAGTAGGGTTTGTTGGGTTTCTACGGTCTAACCGGGATAGGTTTAAGAAATGAAACAATATGTGAATACATCAAAGAAGTTGCGGAATTCTTACATTGAGCGGTTGAGCGATGCGATAAACACAAAAACTCTCCAAGATCCCTTGAAGCTCTCGTCAGTGAGCAGTTTCTATCCTCCATGTTTTCGGCCATCAATGATCCATCAAGCTCCAAGCTTTCGTTCATGATTCCATGCTCACTGGTGCGGTTCCCTATCACCTTCGCAAGACTCCTAAAGCGTGCTAGCACTCCGGAAATTTTGCCGCAAAATTTCCTATTTCTTCTCCATGGCTCACGGTGAAACCAGAAAAAATGAAGAAGAAAGAATGCCCCTTGGGCGAGAGAGAGGGAGAGAAAAAATAAGAGAGAGAGATGTGTTGTGTGTATTAGATAATTGATTTCAAAAATCAATTAAACATATACCAAACTTTTGCTTTCCAAAAGTCAAAAGCTTTAATGCCAACCAACCACTTCCATCAATCAATCAAGTGACAAATTGTCACATCACTCAGAATGACAAGTGATTTGACGCTTGATGTGACTAATGATTGACGCGTGATGTGACTTGTGGGCCGCACTTAAATTCGCAATGCGAGTGCGCCCATAAACACTCCCGGGCTCGGGTTCGCTAATTCCAAATTAACGAATTTTCGTTGCGACGTAATTAATAATTATGCCTAGCAAAATCACATTCACCTCGCTTACGAATTAATTCTAAATTAACTCGTTTGCCCGAATTAAAATATAATTTCAATTCTGCATCGAAATCCAATTTCATATAATATATCGAATATATTATTTTATCGATTAATTCCAAATTAATCGTTCTCTCTCTTTAAATTAATATTTTATCCCAGATAAAATATCTCCGTAATTAATCACAGATTAATTTTCTCTCTCATCTTTAATTAATCCCATATTAATAAAGTGTGAGTCATACGTCATCGGTGAATCTTCGGGAAACGACCCATGAGATCCCCGGATATGTTGGTAGTAAATCCGATCGTCGGACTATCCGAACACGTGAGTACCTAGTACTACGTTTGTACCGATTTACAAGAAAAGGTTGGCTTCTAGCAAAGCGTCATGCCTACCCAATTCTCTAGAAATATCCTTACAGGAATATGTGATCTATATCAGGCATATTATACGTAGTATTGCGTATTTCGATCCAGTATCGGATGTCATGTGTAAGGAAATGGGTTGGAAATGTGTCTGCCCTGTACGAAACACATATCGGATCTCTGGTAACTAGTCTCTATAATCGGATAAACATGACCTAGTCATAATATCCCGATAGTTGCAGCATATAAGAGAACGAGTTCCGTATCCTATGTGATCATCATCTCCACTATGACTGGAGTGATACTTCCATCTCGACGTCACACCCAATACACTACGATTCTCAATATACCCAGAAGAGGCGTACACAGAACCTTTTAAAGCCCTGGACGACCAAAACCAAAGTCTATTGATTGTCGCAAGTATTAGCGGTGCAAGTCTCAGGTTAAGACCAAATATACCTACCCTGATTCGGACTTCCATAGACACATAGCCATATTACCAATGGAATTCCGAGTGGTCTATCTAGAGCGAAGCTATTTTCCGTACCATCGGTAAAACACAACCTCATACTACACTTGCATGAGTATCCTATACCCAAATATATGAGAACTCTGCCATTATGCCCTCACAACGCGCACAAGTGTAATACTAGTCTATTCCGCATTATCGATGTCCAATCTCGATAATACTCTGACTAGGGATATTTAATGATTAAACCTTCGTGGATTGATATTGTCTCATATCATCTCAATCCAGGAACTAATCATATGGACCTTTCATCATTTATACATCTTGGTGATCTAATCACAAATGATAAAAGAGCAGTTTCCTTTGTCACATAGTTAATTTGTACAACAACACCATGATCTGTACAAATAGTGATGCTATGGGTCATAACTGTCCAACAATCTCCCACTTGGCCTATAGCCAATCACTCGAGTGTCCTACACCCGAACTATGTACGGTTCGCTCAAATTACTGAGAAAAGACTTTCGTCAGCGGATTTGCATGATTATCATCTGATGCGATTTATTCGATCATCACATCGCCACGATGTATGATCCAAACGAATAAGATGAATAGTCGAAGTATGTATCTGGATCGTTGATGAGACCATTAATTATTTAGTCTGTGATGTAGCCCAGCTCAGCTGCTAATAGAACTATATCTAATCTAATTAGATTATTATCAATCGAGAAGGCTTCTATTGTTGCCTCAGCTGCAGCAATAATCCACTTTTGTTGTTTATTCGGTAATAGTATCTTGTTTGGAAGATTTCCTACTCACTCTTCCATCATTCTCCGTAGTATAAGACATCATCCTTAGTTCATCTAAGATACTAAAGGATGTTCTTCACATCAATCCAATGACTATCACTTGGATTGGCCCGATTGTGACTCCATATGCTCAAAGCGTATGAGACACCAGGTCGCGTACATTTATTTCAATGTACGATTTCTCGGAGAGTATTAACAACTTTAAATCTATCCTAGTAGATCTTTATTCCTAGAATAAAGGTTGTTTCTCCCAACATTTCTATGGAGAATTTTTCATGAAAGCCACTTTTTCACCGATTGTATTTATGGGAATATCATTTCTAAGAAATGACATATCATTATTTAGGACTTTCACTATCAATGCTCTCCCACTAACCTTCTTATATACACAAGAATCATTTTCGTTTCGAATTAAATCATACACCATTATGATTACATCAAAATTATAATTCCAAAAACATTATGCTTGCTTCAATCCATCCATGGATCGAATAACCTGCAAACCTTGTTTGCTAGTTTTGGTACGACAAAACCGTCAGGATGTTACAAACATCCTCCAAAAGGTTTCCGTTAAGGAAAGTGTTTTTGGCATTTAGCTGCCACATTTCATAAATGAAACATGCAGCATTAGCAAGCATTATCCAAATGGATTTACCGTGGCAACGAATAAAAGGTTTCGTCGTATTCGACATAATGTTGATAACGATACCTTTTCGCTACAAGCCTAGCTTAGTACGTTGGTATGTTCCATCCATGTATGTCTTTCTTGAAGACTTATATAGTACCAATAGGCACAATGCCTTGCGGTACATCAACTATTATCCAAACTTAGTTGATATACATGGAATCATTTCGGACTTATTGGCACTTTGCCATAATAGGAAGTCGATACCTTGTATCACTACCTCATACATAGTCAGTTCGTATCCCTCAATAAGATTGACATCTTTATGAGGTGAGATCAGAAACCCATACCCCAGGTTGTTTTCTGACTCTCTCCGACTTACGTGGTTCTTGTGTATTCAAAGATTATTGGTATAGTTTCATCCTTGATGAACTATTTGTGTTCCATTAAGGAATCAGTGCCTAGAACAGTATTACTCCGATTTTCATCGAGTTTTACTTTCCTCCCACGTACCACTGCATATTGGTATTCCTCTTAGGAAAACCGCATGGCGAGCAACAATTATATTGTTCTCTAGTGAGTTGTATAAGTACTATACTTTGGTTTCCCTAGGATAACCATTATTAGGCACTTATCCGATTTGGGTTTTAGTTTGGTATCATCCAAACATATGCCTAGCATTCCCAAATCTACAGGAATGAGAAAACCCGGTTTCTTTCCTGTTCATATCTAATATGAAATCTGTCAAACAGACTTTTATGGAACCTTATTCAAAATAAGTTCTGCACTGTTTAATGCTTATCCGTTGAAGGAAATGGTAGCTCATAGCGACTCATGAATAACTTTATCATGTCCAACATAATTCGGTTTCCCCGTTCGGACACACCGTCAAACTGGCGTGTTCTGGGAGGAGTCCTCATTGAAAGGATACTATACTCTTTCAAGTATATGAGAAACTTATTGCTTAAGTATTTTCATCATGGTCTAACCATGATGGGTTAATACTTTAGCCGATATGTTTGTCTACTTCGTGTCGAAACTCTAAAAGTTTTCGAGTTGTGTTTCTAAGGAAACACATAACCATAACGCGATGCCACATCTGTAAAGGTCACGAAATATTCATATCCACCTCTAGCCTAGCTAGACATGGGCCCACTTTCTTCACTATGAATAAAGGCTAACAGATCGGTGGCACTTGCACTTTTACCAAAATATTTTAATCAAAAATCAAACCCATTTCATGCTTACTGGTCTCGGCAATGGTAGGGATTTATTTGTCCGATTCGGTTTTAATCCAATCAAATCCAATTCAAAATTACCCAATTGATTTCAAGTCATCCAATGAATCAAAAATAAAAAATACCAAGACATTTAGGACATAGTCATTCTCGGCCAAGCCTAGAATTTTTTGGGAAAAATGATCCAATCCAATTTTCATGAAATTGATCCAATACAACTTCAATTAAACATCATTTAAACATACTCAATCAATTAATTTAATCAAATCATGCTCAAAACCAATTTACCCAATTTTAACCCTAAAGTCAAGTTTCATGCTCAACTTCGCTCTGATACCATTGTTGGGTTTCTACGGTCTGACCAAGATCGTTTTAAGTAATGAAACAATATGTGAATACATCAAAGAAGTTGTGGAATACTTACATTGATCGGTTGAGCGATGCGATGAACATAAAAACTCTCCAAGATCCCTTGAAGCTCTCGGCAGTGAGCAGTTTCTGTCCTCCAGTTTTCGGCCATGGATGATCCATCAAGCTCCAAGCTTTGGTTGATGATTCCATGCTCACGGGTGCGGTTCCCTATCACCTTTGTAAGACTCCTAAAGCGTGCTAGCACTCCAGAAATTTTGCTGCAAAATTTCCTATTGCTTCTCCAAGGCTCACGGTGAAACCAGAAAAAAAGAAGGAGAAAGAATGCCCCTTGGGCGAGAGAGAGGGAGAGAAAAATGAGAGAGACAGATGTGTGTTGTGTGTATTAGATAATTGATTTCAAAAATCAATTAAACATATACAAAACTTTTGCTTTCCAAAAGTCAAAAGCTTTAATGCCAACCAACCACTTCCATCAATCAATCAAGTGACAAATTGTCACATCACTCAAAGTGACAAGTGATTTGACGCTTGATGTGACTAATGATTTGACGCTTGATGTGACTTGTGGGCCGAACATAAATTCGCAATGCGAGTGCGCCCGCAAACACTCCCGGGCTTGGGTTCGCTAATTCAAAATTAACGAATTTTCCGTTCCGACGTAATTAAATAATTATGCCTAGCAAAATCACTATTCACGTCGCTTACGAATTAATTATAAATTAACTCGTTTGCCCGAATTAAAATATAATTTCAATTCCGCGTCGAAATCCAATTTCGTATAATTTATCAAATATATTATTTTATCGATTAATTCCAAATTAATCGTTCTCTCACTTTAAATTAATATTTTATCCCAGATAAAATATCTTCGTAATTAATCCCAGATTAATTTTCTATCTCATCATTAATTAATCCCAGATTAATAAAGTGCGAGTCGTACGTCATCAGTGAATCTTCGGGAAGCGACCCATGAGATCCCCGGATATGTCGGCAGTAAATCCGGTCGTCGGACTATCCGAACACGTAAGTACCTAATACTATGTTTGTACTGATTTACAAGACAAGGTTGGCTTCTAGCAAAGCGCCATGCCTACCCAATTCTCCAAAAATATCCTTACAGGAATATGTGACCTATATCAGGCATTGTATACGTAGTATTGCGTATTTTGATCCAGTATCGGATGTCACGTGCAAGGCTTGGGGCTGGAAATGTGTCTGCCCCGTACGAACCACATATCGGATCTCTGGTAACTAGTCTCTATAATCGGATAAACATGACCTAGTCATAATATCCCGATAGCTGCTGCATATAAGAGAACGAGTTATGTATCCTACGTGATCATCATCTCCACTATGACTGGAGTGATACTTCCATCTCGAAATCACACCCAATACACTACGATTCTCGATATACCCAGAAGAGGCGTACACAGAACCGGTTAAAGCCATGGACGACCAAAACCAAAGTATATTGATTGTCGCAAGTATTAGCGGTGTAAGTCTTAGGTTAAGGCCAAATACACCTACCCTGATTCAGACTTCCATAGACACATAGTCATACTACCAATGGAATTCCGAGGGGTCTATCCAGAGCGAAATTGTTTCCGTACCATCGGTAAACACAACCTCCTATTACACTTGCATGAGTATCCTATACCAAAATATATGAGAACTATGTCGTTATCCTCCCACAACGTGTACAAGTGTAATACTAGTCTATTCCGCATTATCGATGTCCAATCTCGATAATACTACGACTAGGGATATTTTAATGATTAAACCTTAGCGGATTGATACTGTCTCATATCATCTTAAACTGAAACTAATCATAAGGACCTTTTATTATTTATATATCTTGGTAATCTAATTACAAATGATAAAAGAGCAATTTCCTTTGCCACATAGTTAATTTGTACAACAACACCATGATCTGTACAAATAGTGATGCTAGTTGTTGTATCGGAAGGCATTGTTCCTATTGGTACTAAATGAGTCTTCAAGGAATACATACATGGATGTCAACATACAAACGTACAAAGTTAGGCTTGTAGCGAAAAGGTATCACTATCAAAATTATGTTGATTACGACGAAACCTTTTACCTGTTGCCATGATTAAAATCCATTTGGATAATGCTTGCTAATGCTGCATGTTTCATATATGAAATATGACAGCTGAACGTCAAAACCGCTTTCCTTAAATGGAAAACTTTTGGAGGATGTTTACAACATCCTGCCGGTTTTTTCATACCAAAACATGCAAACAAGGTTTGAAAGTTAATTCAATCCATTTATGGATTGAATCAAGCATTAAACGAAAACCTTGGACCTATTGTTTTGATGTAATCATAATGGTATACGATTTAATTCAAAACAAAGATGATTCATGTGAATATAAGGAGGTTAGTGGGAGTGCACTGACAATGATTGTCCTATATAATGATGACATGTCATTTCTTGGAAATGACATACCCATAATACAATCGGTGAAAGCTTGGCTTTCAAGAAAATTCTCCATATAATACTTGGGAGAGACAACCTTTATTCTAGGAATAAGGATATACTAGGATAGATCTAAAAGTTTTTGGCACTCTCCGAGAACTCGTATATTGAAAGATATGTACGCGACCAGGTTGTTAGACATTATGACCCATAGCGTCACTGTTTTGTAAATGATATTGTATTATTGTACAAAATTAACTATGTGATAATGAAATTACCTTTTGCCGTTTTGTAATTTATTTACTTTGATATATAAATGGCGAAAGTCCATATGATTAATTCCGTATTGAGATGATATGAGACAGTATCAATACATAAAGGTTTAAATCATTAAATATCCCTAGTCGGAGTATTATCGAGATCGGACATCGATAATGCAGAATAGACTAGTATTGCACTTGTGCATGTTGTGAGGGCACAACGGCATAGTTCTCATATATTTAAGTATAGGATACTTATGCAAGTGCGATAGGAGGTTGTGTTTTACCGATGGTACGGAAAACAGCTTCGCTCTGGATAGACCTCGCGGAATCTCATTGGTAGTATGTCTGCGTGTCTATGGGAGGCCGCATCAGGGTAGGTGTATATGGTCTTAACCTGAGACTTGCATCGCTAGTACTTGCGACAATAGGTAAACTTTTGTTTTGGTGATTGGGGGACCTTAACTGGTTCTGTGTTCACCTCTTCTGGGTTTATAAGGAATCGTAGTGCACTGGGTGTGATGTCAAGATGGAAGTGTCACTTCAGACATATGGAGTTGATGATCACGCAAGATACATAACTAGTGCTCTATAAAAGGTTGCAACCGTCGGGACAATATGACTAGGTCAGTATTGCCCGATTTAAAGAGACTAGTTGCTTGATGTCCGATATATGTTTCGTACGGGGCAGACACATTTCCAGCCCCAGGCCTAACATGTGATCGTCCGATACCGGATCGATGTACGCAATACTACGGTATACTACGCTTGATATAGATCTAATATTCCTGTAAGAATATTTCTGGAGAATTGGGTAGGCATGGCGCTTTGCTAGAAGCCAACCTTGTCTTGTAAATCGGTAAAACCGTAGTACGAGGTACGTACGTGTTTGGATTATCCAACGACCGTATTTACTGCCAACATATCCGGAGATCTCTTGGGTCGCTTCCTGAAGATTCACCTATGATGTTTGATTCGAACTTTATTAATCTTGGATTAATAACGGAGAAGAAAGAAGAAACGTATCTTGGATAAAATGCCTATTAGGAGAGAGAGAGAGATCGATTAATCTGGAATTAATCGATTAAAATAATATATTCGATATATTATTAAACGAAAATAGATTTCGACGCGGAATTAAAATCGGATTTTAATTCGGGCAAACGAATTAATTTAGAATTAATTCATTAGCGAACTGAATAGTAATTTCGCAAGGCGTAATTATTTAATTCATGTCGCGACGGAAATTCGTTAATTTGGAATTAACGAAACCGACCCGAAAGTGCTTGCGGACACATTCGTTTTTTGAATCGAGTGATATCCGCAAATCACATCGCGATATCTCATTACTGTAAGAGTTCAATTCAAGGTCCCAAGATCAACAAATCATGCATGAAAAACCGTATATGAACACATCAAAGGAGGTGCGGAATATACTCACATTGAATTTCGGTTTTGATGAATGAAGAACAAGGTGCGATTTTGCCTCCCTCCAAGCTCGGCAATGGCTTCTGGAACTGCAGTGGACGCACGGTTTGGGCTGTGAAAGTCTCCTCCATTTTCGGCCATGGATGACTCCATTGAAGCTCCAAGCTTCAAGCTTTCCAAGCTCATGAAGACATTTCCCTATCACCTATGTATTACTCAAGGTGTGCTAGCACTTTTATCTGGCAACAAGATTACTTCTTTTCTCCCTTTTGATCGGCAGAAAACCAGAAAAAAAAAAAGGATGAAGAACGGTCAAGACCGAGAGGGAAGAGGGAGGGTTTTGGCTCCCTGTTTTCTTAAAACCGTGAAGACCAAAAGAAAAGTGAGAGAGGGTCACGTGAATGTAGTCTCAAAATTAGGCCAAAAACATAACAACAAAAACCAATGTAAGTCACGTGAATGGTACAAAAATTTGCCAAAAACCGGTGAACAATAATGGTCCAAGAGAGAGAGAATGATTTTTATATACATATATTCTTTATTCCATTTACCAAGTAAATGAATAAAATATATATACACAACATTAATTCAAAAGTCAAAAGGTACAAGTCCTATCAACTTTCAAACAATCACCTTTCTTTATTCACATCATGTCACTTTAATAAAGTGACAACATGTCATATCACATCACTCAAAGTGACAATTGATTTGACGCATGATGTGACAAATGATTTGACGCTTGATGTGACTCGCGTGCCGCGCTCGAATTTGAAATGCGAATGCGCTCGCAATCACTCTCAGGCTCGGGTTCGCTAATTCCAAATTAACGAATTTTCCGTCGCGTCGTAATTAAATGATTACGCCCAGCGAAATCATTATTCACGTCGCTAACGAATTAATTCTTAATTAATTCGTTCGCCCGAATTAAAATCTAATTTTAATTCCGCGTCAAAATCCAATTTCGATTAATATATCGAATATATTAATTTTACCGATTAATTCAAATTAATCGTTCTCTCTCTTTAACGATATTTTATCCGAGATAAAATATCTCTGTAATTAATCCCAGATTAATTTTCTCTCTCATCGAATTAATCCCAGATTAATTCTATCTCTCTCTTCTAATTAATCCCAGATTAATCAAAGTGCGAGTCATACGTCATCGGTGAATCTTCAGGAAGCGACCCATGAGATCTCTGGATATGTTGGCAGTAAATACGATCGTCGGACTGTCCGAACACGTAAGTACCTTGTACTACGTTTATATCGATTTACAAGACAAGGTTGGCTTCTAGCAAAGCGCCATGCCTACCCAATTCTCCAGAAATATTCTTACAGGAATATCTAGATCTGTATCAAGCGTAGTATACCCTAGTATTGTGTATATCGGCCCAGTATCGGATAATCACGTGCTAGGCCTGGGGCTGGATAAGTGTCTGCCCCGTACGAAGCACATGTCGGATGTCTGGTAACTAGTCTCTATAATCGGATATACATGACCTTGTCATAATATCCCGATGGCCGCGCAGCACTTAAGAGCACTAATACCGTATCCTGCGTGACATCATCTCCAATATGACTGAAGTGATACTTCCATCTTGACATCACACCCAATACTCTACGACTCTCTGATAAACCCAGAAGTGGTGTACTCAGAACCCGTTTAAAGTCCCCTACCACCAAGACCAAAGTTATCGATTATCGTAAGTATTAGCGATGTAAGTCTCAGGTTAAGACCATACACACCTACCTTGATTTCGGCCTCCCATAGACACATAGTCATAATACCAATGGGATTCCGAGGGGTCTATACAGAGCGAAGCTGTTTCCCGTACCGTCGGTGAAACACGACCTCCTATCGCACTTGCATAAGTATCCAATACTTATATATATGAGAACTATGCCGTTGTGCCCTCACAAACGCGCACAAGTGCAATACTAGCCTATTCCGCATTATCGATGTCCAGTCTCGATAATACTACGGCTAGGGATATTTAATGATTAAACCTTCGGGGACTGATACTGTCTCATATCATTCTCAGTCTAGGTACTAATCATAGGGACCTCTCTTCATTTATATATCTATGGTGATCTAATCACAAATGATGAGAGTGCAATTTCCTTGTCACATAGTTAATTTGCTACAACAACACAATGATCTGTGCAAATAGTGACGCTATGGGTCATATTATCCAACAATCTCCCACTTGGCACATAGCCAGTCACTCGAGTGTCTAACACCCGAACTATGTACAATTCGCTCAAATTGCTGAGGAAAGGTTTTCGTCAGCGGATTTGCTTAATTATCGTCTGACGCGATTTACACGATCATCACATCGCCACGAGATGTATGATCCGAACGAATCAGATGATATAGAAGTATATATCTGGATCGTCGATGAGACCTTTAATTCTTTAGCCTGTGCTGACGCCTAGCTCAGCTGCTAACAGAATTATATCTAATCTAATTAGATTATTATCGATCCAAATGGCTTCTATTGCTGCCTCAGCTGCAGCAATAATCCGCATTTGTTGTTAATTCGGCAACAGTTATCTTGCTCGGAAGATTTCCAGCTCACTGTCCCAGTGTTCAAACTTTATAGTACCGCAGTATTTACCGGTTTGGAAACTTGCAACAGTGATCCCAGTCACTTCAAGTTCTCCATCTCCATAGTTTAAGACAACATCTTTAGTTCTCTAAGATACTAACAGATGTCCTTAACTTCAATCCAGTGACTATCACTTGGATTGACCTGATTGTGACTCCATATGCTCGAAGCGTATGAGACACCAATACAAGTACATTTTAAATGTACAATTTCTCAGAGAGTGTTAACAACTCCAAATCTAGCCCAGTAGATCTTTATTCCTTGAATAAAGGTTGTTACTCCCCAGAATTCTACGGAGAATCTCTATTGAAAGAATATCCATGAAAGCCAAGCTTTCACCAATTGTTTTATGGGAATTTCATTGTCAGTGCCATCTCCCACTAACCTCCTTATATACACAAGAATTATTTCGTTTTGAGTTAAATCATAAACCATTATGATTATTTCAAAACGTCAGTTCCAAGAACCTTATGCTTGCTTCAATCCAAACATGGATTGAATAATCCGCAAACCTTGTTTGTCGGTTATACAAAATCGTCAGAATGTTATAAACATTTCCAAAAGGTTTCCTTTTCAGGAAAGCGATTTTGATTTGTAACTGACACATTTCATAAATGACATATACAGTTATCAACAAGCATCTTCAAAATGGATTTACCATGGCAACAGGTAAAAGGTTGAACCGTTATTAACACAATGTTGATAACGATACCTTTCCGTCAAAAGCCTAGCTTGTACGTTGGTGTGTTGCCATCCATGTATGTCTTCCTTGAAGACGTATAAAGTACCAATAGGCACAATGCTTTGTGGTACAACAACTAGTATCCATAATAGTCGTTATACATGGAATCCATTTCGGACTCATGGCACTTTGCCATAACAGGGAGTCGATACCTCGTATCACTTCCTCAAAACGTAGTCGGTGGATATACCTTCATAAGATTGACATCTTAATGAGGTTAGATTAGAAACCCATACCCTAGGTTGTTTTCTGACTCTATCCGATCTACCAATTCTTGTGTATTTGAAGATTAATGGTACAGATTCATCATAGATGAATTGTTTGTGTTCCATTAAAGACTTCGTGCTTTCAATAGTATTACTCCGATTTTCATCGAGTATCACTATCCTCCCACTGACCACTGCATATCGGTATTCCTCTCAGGAAAACCGCATGGTGAGCAACAATCACATTGTTCTCATGTGGGATTTATAAGTACTATACTTATGGTTTCCC
>SKCR01004650.1:0-43669 GCA_019454045.1 Zanthoxylum bungeanum | reverse complement strand
ATGATGATACTAAGATAAACACATTAGATGTGAATAACAGAATTTATATTATGAATATAATTAAAATCTCAAACATATAAAATGACAAATAAATAGCTCAAATTGATTTGATCAAGTAGAGACTTATTTGTGGCATTGGTTTCTAGGACAGAATTAAACAAGACTCGTATATCCGCACTTTTGAAGAGTGGGTACTAGGACAGATTTAACTATTCAAATAAAGTCTACGAATCTAGTTTGTTAGGTAAAGTACCTAAAATACTGTTTACTTGGTAATAGTGTAAGTGCCACCGATCTGTTAGCCCTATTCATGGTGAAGTTAGTGGGCCCATATCTAGCTAGGCTAGATGTGAACATGAATATTTCGTGACCTTAACGGATGTGGCATCACGTTGTGGTTATGTGTTTCTTTTGAAGAACACAAATCGGAAACTATTATAGTTTCGACACGAAGTAGATAAACAGATCGACTATAGTATTATGCCGTCACGGTAAGACCGTAATGAAAATACTTAAGTAGTAAGTTTCAAAAATACATGAAAGAGTATAGTATTCTTTTAGATGAGGACTCCTCCCGAGACACGTCAGTTTGACGGTGTGTCCAAACTAAAAACCGAATTTTTGTTGGACATGATAGGTTTATCACGAGTCGCTCTGAGCTATCATTTCCTTCAACATGATATGTATTAACAGTGCAAAACTTATTTAGAATAAGGTTCCATATAAATCTGTTTGACAGATACCATATAGGATATGAACAGGAAAAAAACAGGGTTTCTCATTCCTAATAATTTGGGTATGCCGGGCATAACATTTGGATGATACCAAATTAGAACCCAAATTGGATAAGTGCCAATTATAGGTTATCCTAGGGAAAAACCATAAGTATAGTACTTATATATCTCATAAGAGAACAATGTGATTGTTGCTCGCCATGCGTTTTCCTAAGAGGAATACTGAAATGCAGTGGTAAGTGGGAGGACAGTAAAACACGATGAAAATCGGGGTAATACTGTTCAAGGCACGAAGTCCGTAATGAAACATAAATAGTTCATCAAGGATGAAACTAAACCATTAATCTTCAAATACACAAGAACCACGTAGATCGGAGAGAATCAGAAAACAACCTGGGGTATGGTTTCTGATCTCACCTCATGAAGATGTAAATCTTATGAAGGTATATCAACCGACTACGTTATGAGGTAGTGATACAAGGTATCGACTCCCTATTTTGGCAAAGTGCCATGAGTGCAAAATGGATTCCATGTATAACAACTATTTTGGATACTAGTTGTTGTACCACAAGGCATTGTGCCTATTGGTACATTAAACGTCTTCAAGGAAGACATACATGGATGGCAACATACCAACGTACAAAGCTAGGCTTGTGACGAAAAGGTATCGTTATCAACATTGTGTTGATTACGGTTCAACCTTTTACCTGTTGCCATGGTAAATCCATTTGGATAATGCTTGCTGAAATATTGCATATTTCATTTATGAAATGTGTCAGTTAAAGATCAAAATTGCTTTCCTGAAAAGGAAACCTTTTGGAGGATGTTTATAACATCCTGACGATTTTGTACAACCGACAAACAAGGTTTGCGGGTTATTCAATCCATCTTTGGATTGGAGCAAGCATAAGGTTCTTGGAACTGTCGTTTTGAAATAATCATAATGGTTTATGATTTGACTCAAAACGAAATGATTCTTGTGTATATAAGGAGGTTAGTGGGAGAGCACTGATAATGAAATTCCCATAAAGCAATTGGTGAAAGCTTGGCTTTCATAGATATTCTCCGTAGAATTATGGGGAGTAATAGCCTTTATTCAAGGAATAAAGATCTACTGGGATAGATTTGGAGTTGTTAACACTCTCTGAGAAATTGTACATTTAAATTGTACTTGATATGGTGTCTCATACGCTTTGAGCATATTTAGTCACAATCAGATCAATCCAAGTGTTAGTCACTGGATTGAAATTAAGAACATCTGTTAGTATCTTAGGAACTAAAGATGCTGTCTTAAACTATGGAGAATGAGAACTTGAAGTGATTGGGATCACTGCTGCAAGTTCCAAACAGTTAAATACTGCCGGTACTATAAAGTTTGAATACGGGACAGTGAGCTGGAAATCTTCCGAGCAAGATACTGTTGCCGAATAAACAACAAATGCAGATTATTGCTGCGGCTGAGAGCAGCAATAGAAGCCATTTGGGTCGATAATAAATCTAATTAGATTAGATATAATTCTGTAAGCCGCTGAGCTGGGCGTCAGCACAGACTAAAGAATTAAAGGTCTCATCGACGATCCAGATATATACTTTTATATTCATCTTATTCATTCGGATCATACATCGTGGCGATGTGATGATCGTATAAATCGCGTCAGACGATAATCATACAAATCCGCTGACGAAAACCTTTCCTCAGTAATTTGAGCAAACCGTACATAGTTCGGGTGTTCGACACTTGAGTGACTGGCTATGTGCCAAGTGGGAGATTGTTGGATAATATGACCCATAGCGTCACTATTTGTACAGATCATAGTGTTGTTGTACAAATTAACTATGTGACAAGGAAATTGCACTCTCATCATTTATGATTAGATCACCTTAGATATATAAATGAAGAGAGGTCCCTATGATTAGTTCCTAGATTGAGAATGATATGAGACAGTATCAGTCCACGAAGGATTAATCATTAAATATCCCTAGCCGGAGTATTATCGAGACTGGACATCGATAATACGGAATAGGCTAGTATTACACTTGTGCGCGTTGTGAGGGCACAACGGCATAGTTCTCATATATATAAGTATTGGATACTTATGCAAGTGCGATAGGAGGTTGTGTTTCACTGATGGTATGGGAAATAGCTTCGCTCTGGATAGACCCCTCGGGATCCCATTGGTATTATCACTATGTGTCTATGGGAGTCCGACATCAGGGTAGGTGTGTATGGTCTTAACCTGAGACTTGCACCGCTAATGCTTACGACAATCAATATACTTTAGTTGAGGTCGTCTAGGACTCTAACCGGTTCTGTGTACGCCAATGCTGGGTATATTGAGAATCGTAGAGTATTGGGTGTGATGTCAAGACGGAAGTATCACTCCAGTCATAGTGGAGATGATGTCACGCAGGCCGGCCATCGGGATATTATGACAGGTCATGTATATCCGATTATAGAGACTAGTTACCAGACATCCGATATGTGCTTCGGACGGGGCAGACACTTATCCAGCCCCAGCCCTAGCACGTGACTATCCGATACTGGGCCAATATACACGATACTTGGTATACTAAGCTTGATATAGATCTTAAATATTCTTAGATGAATATGACCGGAGAATTGGGTAGACTTCGTGCTTTGCTAGAAGCCGATCTTGTCTCGTAAATCGGTAGAACGTAGTACTTGGTACGTACGTGATTCGGATACTCCGACGACCGTATTACTGCCAAATTATCCGGGGATCTCATGGGTCGCTTCCCGATAATGCACCGATGACGCATAACTCGCACTCATTAATAATCTGGGATTAATATATAAGAGAGAGAAAATTAATCTAGATTAATTACGGAGATATTTTATCTGGGATAAAATATCGTCTAAAGAGAGAGAATGATTAATTTAGAATTAATCGGAAAATTAATATATTCGATATTAAACGAAATGGATTTCGACGCGGAATTAAAATTAGATTTTAATTCGGGCAAACGAATTAATTTAGAATTAATTCGTTAGCGACGTAAATAGTGAATTCGCTAGGCGTAATCATTTAATTACGACGCGACGGAAAATTCGCTAATTGAGAATTAGTGAACCCGAGCACGAGTGTGATTGCGAGCGCCTTCGTATTTCGAATTCGAGTGCGGCGACGCAAGTCACATCAAGTGTCAAATCATTCGTCACATCAAGCGTCAAATCAAATGTCACTTTGAGTGATGTGATTGATTGATGTGATTGATTGATTGAAAGACTTACATCACTTTATTAAAGTGACAATGAATAGTTGATGTAAGTTGTTGGAATAGTGTTAGTGGTTGACAAAGCCATTACCATTTATTTTATTTGATATTTTAAATGGTAAATGCTTTGTAATTTTTGGAAAATATATAAAGCAAATTTTGGTAATTCATTTAACAGTAAACCATTACACAACTCCTTCAATTCTTCACTCTTTCTCACGCCCAAAAGGGTTGTTTTCTCTTCTCCAACACAGCTCACTGCCGTGAGCTTCAAGGGGAGCAATGAGTGTGTTTTGTTGCAAAACACAGTGTGCTAGCACACTTACGAGACTTGCGAAGGTGTTAGAGAGGTTCACCAATGAGGCGGGATCCGTTCGACGAAGCTTGGAGCTTGACGAAGGACAAAATTTGAAGCCAAAACAGTGAACTTCTTCACTGCAGTTCACGCCCAAAACAGTGGGGTTTTTCATGTTTTGTTGCTTGCCGCATCTCTCAACCGATCGATGTGAGTATTCCGCTACCTCCGTTGATGTATTCACACATGTATTTCATTGCATGTTTGATCTTGGGACCTAGATAAAACCTAACAGATTCTAAATTTAAAAACAAGTAAATAAAATTATTCGAATGTAGATTTTAAGAAAATTCAATATTAAAAACTATCTAGGGTTGTGATTTCTTCCAATATCATTTTAAAGATGAAGTGGTTATCTTAAAGTTGGGTAATATATTGATTTATTAACCTGGAACACTAAATTATGTGTAAGCCTATGTCGATGGTCAGACACAAATACTCAGTTTAACCTAATTGAACCATATGTCTATGTCAACCAAATTATTTGGATTCATTAAGTTTAAGTTCCAATTATGGCTACCCCCGCCCGATAGGTATATGTCTATCCTGTAAGGAAATCTATTAAAGGGTTATCTATCCTCAAGGAAGATCGTGGGCTATTGAGTCTAAGGCTGAAACCTAAAATCCCTAAATCTAGTTCATTTTAGATTTACCAGATCAATTTTATTAATGGCCAGTTAATGAAAAATCATTAAGATTAAGACTCAATAAATAAATCTTTATATTACCCAAGCTATAATCTAACCCTTATAAACCGGTGATATTGGATTTCATCACAACCCCAGATAACTGGCTTAGTTACGACACATATTTACGGGTAGTAAAAAAAACTTAAATAAAATAAAAGACATAAAGTAAAATACTGAAAATTAAATACTGAAAATGAAATACTAAAAAGTAAATGGTGAAAGTAAATTACTGAAAAGTAAATTGCTGAAAAGTAAATTGCTGAAAGTAAATTACTGAAAAGTAAAAACTAAAAATTAAAGAAAGAAAAGAAATGTGCGTAAAAGTAAATTGCGGAAAGTAAAAACTGAAAAAGAAAGAAAAGAAAGTGCGAAAGCGGAAATTAACTATTGAAAGCTGTAAATAAACAAACAAGATACAATCTTCTTAGTATTCTTAAGGAATTCCTTAGAAGAAAGTATGAATTTTCAAAAAATTAAATGGCTTGGTATTTATAGGCAAAATTTTGCCTCCATCAAATCATCCACCAAATCAGTTATTAATTGCTCCACTAATTGCTCCACCAAATCCATTATTAATTGCTCCACTAATCTCTTATCATGTTTGGTGATGATTTGATAATTTTTATTATTTATTTATTAATTTATTTTTTTGCTTTGAAAATGATTGAAAGTGACTTTAATAATTACACACAACACACTTCTGGATGGTTCATCAATTTCGGGCATGAAATTGTCAGAATTCAAAATTTTTTTGTCTTTCAAAGTTGTAGATCATTGAGTCTTCTTTAATCTAGAACTTCAATCAGCTCCATCCGATATCGGAGTAAAACGTTATGCCCAAAATATGACAGATGTGCAAAACTGGAATTTCCAAAACTACACTTCGTCAAAAACGCCCTTTCAAGTTTCCAATCGCCAAAATTAAAATATCAAGTCCAATAATTGCCCTTATTTGAACTATATTTCGTCTTAAATGATTTCATTAAGATCTGATATTATTTTATTTGCAAAATAAACTAAAACACATCAAAACGTTCATCAAACCCAAGAAACTAAACAAAATATTAAGTTAAAGGGGCGGTAAATATTGATATATTTTCCGCTCATCACACCCCCAAACCTAAAATTTTGCTAGTCCTTGAGCAAAACAATTAAAATTAAACTAAGCCACTTTCGTAGGGATCACGATTGCATTTATCATATGCAACAAGTCTCTAAACCCCTAGGTGTCCCTAGTGGACGAGTTATAGTCTCGTGAGGGCTTACAGCAACGATACCCACAAACGTTTTACGAAAAAAAAAGATAATAAAAATAATGCACACAAAAGCAAAAAGACAAGTGAAAAGAGAATAAAGAAGTTAGTGACTAATCAGGTGAAACTTCTGCTCCACGTCAATAGTTGTTTTGTTTCATTCTAAATTACCGAATAAGTACATTCTCCGATTATTTTTACCATTCTCCATATACACAGTCGACAAAATATTAATCAACTCATTTTTTCCCACAACAGTCACAAGTGTAGTTGATAAGAGAGTAATATTTTTGTCCTAAAGTTTTATCATAATTCACATCTTTTGCTGCAATGTTATAATTTTTCTGATTTTTCTGATTTTTTTATATTTATATACAATATCTTCCATCTATGTAACAAGCTTTGGGTCGGTGACTACCAAACCAGTTGGCTTTAGGGCACCAGGTGTTAAGACACCCCTACAGACTTAATTACTCAAACTTCAGATATATATATTTTTGCAGCATCTTTGATCCATGTAGCGAGCTTTGGGCCAGTGACTCCCAAACCAGTTGGTTTTAGGGCACTAGGTGTTAAAACACCCTTACAGACTTAATAACTCGGACCTCAGATTTTATTCTTTTTTTTTTACTCCATTGCTTTTTGAGATGCTTCCTCCAATTAAACTAGAGCACTGAATATTACAAACTTTTCAATTTTAGTTCATGTCCGTATGTTTCCATGTATGTTGATAATATCTGCTAACTGAACATATGAAGATCCATTTTAGTCCGTTTTATGGAGAATTTACAAATTAAATAATTTAAAATGAAATAAACAAAAGTTAACTTATTTCGAAAATAGGCCTGAGATACGTATCAGGAGTGGAAACTCCTTACTCAGCTATCTTTCACCAATTTCACCCTTTTAGTCAAAATAAAAACACAAAATATTTTTGTAATTTTTGAAAATTTTTCAAATTTTTTTTTGTATTTTTCGAAAAATTTTGGACTAAAAATAAAAAGAACACACAAACTAAAAACAAGGTACTGATCAACTAATTACCTCCCCCAAACCTAAAAGAGACATTGTCCCCAATGTCTTAAACAGTAAAAGGAGAATTAAGAAGGTCGTACCTGGTTAGCTGAAAATCTACAGGAAATTAAAGGTTAAGATCCAGATTAACATGACGCCTCTTGCCACGATCGTCCTCAGACCAATTTATCTTTGAAAAGATAGGGTCAACTCGTGGTTCATAGGCTAAGAGTTGGTCAATTAGATCCGGAGCAGTTCTGGCAGTAAAGAGGAGTTCTTTCAAAGGTTTTGACACGAACCCATTTCTCCGAGCATCATCAAGAAACACACAAAGAAAATCATAAAATCCATCAACATTGAGCAGTCCAATTGGTTTCTGGTGTATGTTCAGGTTCGCCCAAGATAGTACTATAAAAATTTCCTCTAATGTGCCCAAGCCACCTGGACAAGCAATAAAATCATCAGCACGATTAATCATTTCCACTAGTCATTCAGACATACCTGGCATGATCAGTTCCTCTCCGTTTGATGGTTCAATAAGATTTGCTTCTGCCAAGGGTTTTGGGATGATTCCCAAAACGTTACTGCCTCCTTCATGTACAGCTTTTGAAACGATCCCATAAGTCCAAGATTGCCTCCGCCATATACTAAGTGCATATTCCTTGCAGTTAAGACTCGACCTTATTCCTGTGCTGCTTCCACGTATTGTGGCTTAACACCAACACTACTACCGTAAAACACACAGATGTTCTCAATTCGTCTTCTTGAAGTGGCTTCCATTTTTTTATGTATTTCTTTCTCAACTCTGGATGCCTTCAAAAGTGCAATGAAGGGCTGAATTTATAGTACTTGAAAAGGGTGAGTAAAAATAGCACAAGTATCTTCCAGAGGACAATTAGTAGCGAAATAATATCGTGATAGTCAAAAAGGTATGGATCCTGTCGGAGAAAATAAAAGAAAACAACAAAACAAATTACAATTATTAGGAAAAGACAAAGAGATATAATATTCACAAGAAAAGTAACAGCTTGATTGATGTCTATGCGTTGGGGACAAGCTTCTCATCCAATTTTCTTATAAATTGGCAAACAGGGTCTTTTTGAGTCAGATTCCCGAGACTTAACAGTTGTCTTTTTTTTTTGAAATTGTGTATGTAATTTGCGAAAGGCTATGTGAACATATCCACTGGGATGCGTCTCAAGAGTCAAAGATATATCATCTAAAGACTCCTTACTCATGCCATCCCTAATGAATTTAATTTTGTCTTCGCGATTATCAGACACCATTCCTAAAGAACGACAACGAGTATTGCAATTCCAGCGTGAACATTTATAACAAACACCCATTTGCTTAGCTCTACGTTTCATTGCATAGGTGCTTCTTCCAAAACCAGGAAGATGTGAAATAAAAGAGTCAGAAGACTCACCTGCCAATCGGACCCGTGCTTCAATAATCCAACGAATGTCAGTAGGAATACCTTTGATCATCAATAATCTCATCTGTTCCAAGCGAGCTTTGTATACTTTCATCAGAGATTTTTGAGGGAGAGAAGGAAATCGCTTGTGAAGATTTGCGAGAGCTTCTTCCATCTTGAAATGACTTAATCTGCAAAAAACTAAACACACAAAAATAAAACACACCAGATCACAATATATACACAAATTGCATGGGTTGCATCCCTGCTAGCGCTAAGTTTAAAGCCGTCAGCTAGACTTGACTTCTCGAACGTTAAGCTGGATCTGAAAGTGTAACACTTTCTTTTTGTCACTCAAATGATTCTCCCCGGTAGTGCTTGACACGCTTGTTTTTAAAATTGAAAGTTTTGTTGGAGTCAGGATCATGTATCTCAATGGCTCTATCTGGTAAAACTTTGGTGATCACAAATGGACCTGGCCACCGTGATTTTGGCTTCCATGGGAAGAATTTCACCCTTGATTTGTTTAACAGTACCTTATGCCCTGGTTTCAGTTGTATGCGCACTAACTTTTCATCATTTCTTTTTTTGCCCTTTTCTTTGTACAATTTGGCATCTTCAAAAGGCTGATTGTGAAATTCCTCCAATTCATTGAGCTGGTGGAACTTTTTCTCTTCAGTTGCTTGTAGAGCAAGAATTGGCTCTTTCAGTGCAAAAGATGCTTTATCTTTAGGCTCCACAGGCAATTGACATGTTTTAAGTTTGTCAGTAGAACTTTACATTGCATTGGAGTTCTGAATGGTACTGTGTATCACATCAAGTTTGAAACATTCCTCCTTCTTTTCATCATCTGGGAAATTCATGGCCTTGAAAACATTGAATGTTACTTCTTGGTCTTGTACCCTCATGGTTAATTCTCATTTTTATACATCAATAATGGTTCGACCTGTAGCCAAGAATGGTCTCCCGATGATGATTGGCACGTCTGCGTCTTCCTCCATATCAAGGACAATAAAATCTGCTGGGAAAATGAATTTGTCAACCTTGACCAGCACATCTTCAACTACACCTCTCGAAAATACGAGCGTTCTATCAGCAAGTTGTAGTGAGACTGAAGTTGGCATTGTTTCTCCAATCTGTAATTTCCTGAAAATAAAAAAAGGCATCAAGTTAACACTAGCACCTAAATCACACAGAGCCTTACCGAAGTCATGTTCTCCTATGGTGCAAGGAACAGTGAAACTGCCAGGATCTTTCAACTTTGGGGGAAGTTTCCTCTGAATGATAGCGCTGCATTCTTCTGATAATGCTACTGTCTCGTAATCTCTCAATCTCCGCTTTCGTGAAAGAATGTATTTCATGAATTTGGCATAACTGGGCATTTGTTCCAACGCTTCTGCAAATGGAATGTTGATATGCAGCTTTTTAAAGATCTCCAGGAACCGAGAAAACTGCTTGTCCAATTTGTTCTTCTGAAGACGTTGAGGAAAAGGTGGAAGTGGAATGATTTGTTCTTTTTCCTTTGCTTCTTTTTCCTCCATCTGTTGCTTGGTTTCTTTTGGAACTTCCTCAATAGCTGTTTTTGCTCCAACATCTTTGTTGATTTCAGTACCGCTTTTTAACATGATGGCATTACATTGTTCCTTCCCATGTTTCTTGGATTTGGCTCTGTGTTGCTAGGAAGGGTACCTGGCGGTCTGTAACTCTGAGCATTTACCAGTTGTCCAATTTGATTCTCTAGTGCTTTAATAGAAGCAGATTGACCTTGAATTAATGCTGCTTGGGATTGAAACATAGCATCATATCTTGCTGCTTGAGATTGAAACATAGTATCATATCATGCTGATTGAGAGTCGTGTTTTACTTCTATCTTTTTCAAGTGGGTCAACACCTCTGTTATTCCTGGTTCATTTTCCTGCTCCTGCTTTTGTTCTGTTGTTGGAATCCAGGTGGTGGATAGTTCTGCTGTTGGCTTGAATTGTTGCTCCATGATAAATTATGATGATTCCTCCACCCTGGGTTGTAGGTGTTGGAATATGGATTGTTCCCTTGTCTGTTGAAATTGTTGAAAAAATTCACCGTTTCTTCAAGTTGGTTCGACTCTGGTACTCCTCCATATGGTGAACTTGTGGATCCAGTGGTAAGAGTCTCCATGAATTTGCATATCTGATCTAGCTTGGTGTTGATTGCTATATTGGCTCCACTTTTATAAATTCCTGCAATTCTTTGGATCATGCTTTTTTCTGTTGGCCACAAGGAATTATTGTTGGCCATTTCTTCGATTAGGTCTCAGGCTTGATCTTCTCTTTTTTCCATCAAGCCTCCTCCAGCAGCAGCATCAATTGTGGTTCTCATTATTCCAGAGAGCCCATTATAGAATGTTTGGACTTGAAGCCATTTTGGAATCTCATGGTGAGGGCATTTCCGGAGCAAATCTTTATACCTTTCACAAGCTTCACAGAGGGATTCTGAATCTTGTTGTACAAAGGATGTGATGTCATTCCTCAGTTTTTCGGTTCTGGCTTGTGGAAAGTACTTTGCAAGAAATTTGGTGGCTAAAGTGTTCCAAGTTATGATGGAACCTGCTGGTAGTGAATGTAGCCAAGCTTTAGCTCTGTCCTTCAAGGAGTATGGGAAAACACGCAATCTCATTGCTTCTTCAGGTTCTCGGTTGTAATTGAAAGTGCCACAAACTTCTAGGAAGTTTCTGATGTGGGCATTAGGATCTTCAGTTGCATTCCCCCCAAACTGAACTGACTGCTGAATCATCTGAGTGCATGTTTTGATGTCACCTGCATTTTCTGCTAAGGGAGAAAGGACAATGCAAGAAATGAGTCTGTCAACCACCGGAATGGTTCTGTCTCGAATGGGAATTGGTGGTGCAATGTTCAAAGGTTCAGGTTCCATGTTGACTAAAGCTTCTTGGCCTTCTCGCATTTCCCTTCTCAACTGTCTGATGGTTCTTTCAATTTATGGGTCAAGCGGTCGAAGTTCAAAGCTTCTGATTCGTCTCATGTAGTTTCTGAGAACATGAAACACAAGAAAACAAAAACAATAAGTAAAAAGAAATTAGATACAAGTAACGTATCTAACCCCAAAACTAATAGTGAAAGATAAATAAGTCACTGGCAACGGCGCAAAGAACTTGACCGGCGTAAACACACACGTATAACGCAAGCGCAAGTATCGTTCAAGTAGTATAAAAATATCGATCCCACGAGGACTTATAAACTAATCTATTAATTTTATGAGGTCAAATGATTACTAGTATCTAACATGTTGTTTGATTGATTTGAAATGGTGACGATTCTAAATTTAAAAACAAGTAAATAAAATTATTTGAAAGTAGATTTTAAGAAAATTCAATATTAAAAACTATCTAGGGTTGTGATTTCTTCCAATATCATTTTAAAGATGAAGTGGTTATCTTAAAGTTGGGTAATATATTGATTTATTAACCTAGAACACTAAATTGATTGTAAGCCTCTATCGATGGTCAGACACAAATACCCAGTTTAACCCAATTGAACCATATGTCTATGTCAACCAAATTATCTGGATTCATTAAGTTTAAGTTCCAATTATGGCTACCCCCCCGCCCGACAGGTATATGTCCATCTTGTAAGGAAATCTATTAAAGGGTTATCTATCCTCAAGGAAGATCGTGGGCTATTGAGTCTAAGGCTGAAACCTAAAATCCCTATGTCTAGTTCATTTTAGATTTACCAGATCAATTTTATTAATGGCCAATTAATGAAAAAGCATTAAGATTAAGACTCAATAAATAAATCTTTATATTACCCAAGTTATAATCTAACACTTATAAACCGGTGATATTGGATTTCATCACAACCCCATATAACTGGCTTAGTTACGACACATATTTACGGGTAGTAAAAAAAAATTTAAATAAAATAAAAGACATAAAGTAAAATACTGAAAATTAAATACTGAAAAGTAAATGCTGAAAGTAAATGCTGAAATTAAATACTGAAAATTAAATGCTGAAAAGTAAATGCTGAAAGTAAATTGCTGAAAAGTAAATTGCTGAAAAGTAAATTGCTGAAAAGTAAATTGCTGAAAAGTAAATTGCTGAAAGTAAATTACTGAAAAGTAAAAACTGAAAATTAAAGAAAGAAAAGTACTGTGCGTAAAAGTAAATTGCGGAAAGTAAAAACTGAAAAAGAAAGAAAAGAAAGTGCGAAAGCGGAAATTAACTACTTGAAGCTGTAAATAAAAAAACAAGATACAATCTTCTTAGTATTTTTAAGGAATTCCTTAGAAGAAAGTATGAATTTTACAAATGAAATGGCTTGGTATTTATAGGCAAAATTTTGCCTCCATCAAATCATCCACCAAATAAATTATTAATTGCTCCACTAATTGCTCCACCAAATCCATTATTAATTGCTCCACTAATCTCTTATCATCTTTGGTGATGATTTGATTATTTTTATTATTTATTTATTAATTTATTTTTTTGCTTTGAAAATGATTGAAAGTGACTTTAATAATTACATATAACACACTTCTGGATGGTTCATCAATTTCGGGTATGAAATTATCAGAATTCGAAATTATTTTGCCTTTAAAAGTTGTAGATCTTTGAGTCTTCTTTAATCTCGAACTTGAATCAGCTCAATCCGATATCGGAGTAAAACGTTATGCCCAAATTACGACAGATTCGCAAAATTAGAATTTCAATAACTACACTTCGTCAAAAACGCCCTTTCAAGTTTCCAATCTCCAAAATTAAAATATCAAGTCCAATAATTGCCCTTATTTGAACAATATTTCGTCTTAAATGATTTCATTGAGATCCGATATTATTTTATCTGCAAAATAAACTAAAACACATCAAAACGTTCATCAAACCCGAGAAACTAAACAAAATATTAAGTTAAAGTGGCGGTAAATATTGATATATTTTCCGCTCATCAAGAGGCGATGTTAGACATCGATGCGGAAAAATGGCTGGAAGCTATGAAATCCGAGATTGCCTCAATGAATGATAATCAAGTCTGGGACTTGGTTCCGCTTCCCTACGGAATTGTTCCTATCAGTTGTAAATGGGTTTACAAGAGGAAGCGGGGGCCCGCTGGAAAGGTTGAAACCTTTACGGCCCGACTAGTAGCAAAAGGATATACTCTGAAATCAGGTATTGATTATGAGGAAACCTTTTCTCTTGTAGCCATGCTTAAGTCAATCGGGATTTTATTAGCTATTACCGCACACTATGATTTTGAATTTTGGCAGATGGATGTGAAAACAACTTTTCTAAATGGAAATCTTGAGGAATATATCCATATGGAACAACCCGAGGGATTCCTATTTGCCAAAGATCCTAATCTGGTATGTAAGCTTAAAATGTCTATTTATTGGCTTAAACAAGCTTCCCATAGTTGGAATCTTCATTTTGACAATGTGATAAGATCGTCTGATTTCATTAAAAACGAAGAGGAATCCGGTGTCTATAAAAGGTTAGTGGGAGCATGTTAGTCTTCTTAGTGCTTTTTGTTGATGATATACTTATTATCGGAAATGATATAGGTATGTTACAATCTGTCCAAGCCTATCTCGGTAAGAATTTCTCCGTGAAAGATTGGGAGATGCCTCTTATATACCAGATATAAAGCTTTATAGAGATAGGGCAAGGAGGATGATAGGACTCTCTCAGTCCAAGTACGTTGATTTGATCTAAGAAAGGTACAACTTCATTGACTGTAAGACAGTCAATGTGACTTTCAAACATTGTATTCATCTGTCTAAGAAAATATGTCCTAAGATAGATGATGAAAGGGCTAAAATGCTAAGCCAGCCTTTTGCTTCCGTTGTTGGTAGCATAATGTATGCCATATTATGTACTTGACCTGATATCAGCATGGCTAAAAGTGTTACAAGCGGTTATCAGTCTGATCTAGGTCAGGACCATTGGATGGCTGTGAAACATATTCTGAAATACCTTCAGGGTAAAAAGGATAAGTTTCTCATTTATGGAGAAAATGACTTACAATTGAGGGGTTACACGGATTCAGATTTTCAATCTGATCCAGATGATAGAAAGTCTACATCTAGGTTTGTATTTTCTCTCAATGGCGGTGCCATTAGTTGGAAAAGCACTAAACAGGGTTCGACTGCTGATTCCACCATCGAGGCAGAATACATTACTACTTTAGAAGTTGTAATGGAAGTTGTCTGGATCAAAAAGTTTATTGCAGAGCTTGGAGTAGTCCTATCTGTTAGTGTCTTAGACATGTCACGGGATCTCTAAGCGTGGTTTTTGTGCGAATAAAACAATGGAGTTGTGGAATACTCACATTGATTGGTTTAGGAGATTTCAAAAATTTCCAATGATGTAATGAAGCTCCAAGCTTTCCTTGAGTGTTTCCAACACTTGGGTGAGTCTGCTTATCACCTTGATTCAACTCCTTAATGTGCTAGCATTGTAAAATTTTGCAACAAAACTTTGAGGGAGAGAGTGAAGCTCTCGGCTTTGAGGGAGAAGAAAAGAGATTTTAGGTTGCTGTGAATAGTAACCTTACACACTTCCAAAGTTGACCAAGTTAATTTATATTAAGGTTGAGTGTTGGAATAAGTTTGAGTGTGTTATAAGTAAAGCCAAGCTTTCTTTCAACAAATCAAACCTATGTTTTTAAGCCTAACCACTTCCATCATTAGTCAAACAAGTGATGTAAGTGAAGTGGGTCCCACCACTTTTAAATTCGAATTTAAGTCGGCTAACTCAACACGCAACATCGCTCGGGCCCGGGTTCATTTAATTCCAAACTAAATGAATTTTCCATTGCGACATAATTAAATCTAATTTAATTAAATAATAATGCCTAGCAAAATTATTACGAAAGTCGCTTTCGAATTAATTCTAAATTAATTCGTTCGCTCAAATTAAAATCCAATTTTAATTCCGCTTTGAAATCCGATTTCAATTAATATATCCAATATATTATTTTAGCCCAAATAAATAAATTAAATAGTAAAATCCAATTTAACTATTAAATTTACTTTGCCGATTCATTCCAAATTAATCGTGTTCTCTATTCTAGTCGAATTAACCCAGATTAATTATTTCCGTAATTAATCCCATATTAATTTTCTCTCTCTCATATTTAATCCCAGATGAATTTTGTTTGAGTCAAATGTCATCGGTGAATCTTTGGGAGACGACCCAAGAGATCCCTTGATATGTTGGCAGTAAATACGATCATCGAACTGTCCGAATATGTGCGTACCCGGTACCACATTCTTATCGATTTACAAGACATGGTTGGCTTTTAGCAAAGAACTGTGCCTACCCAACTCCCCAGAATATTCTTTTAAGGAATACATAATCTATATCAGGCCTAGTATACATAGTATTGCGTATTACGATCCAGTATCGGATGTCACATGTTTGGCCTGGGGCTGGAGTTATGTCTGCCTCGTACAAAGCATATATCAGATCACTAGCAACTAGTCTCTTTATGATCAGAAAGTCCTGACCTAGTCATACTTTCCTGATGGCTATAACATTATAGAGTACCAGTTCTATATCCCTTTGTGATCATCATCTCCATATGACTGAAGTGATACTTCCATCTTGACATCACACCCAATACACTACGATTCTCAGTATACCCAGAAGAGGCGTACACAGAACCTGTTAAATCCCTGAACGACCAAAACCAAAGTAAACTGATTTTCGCAAGTATTAGCGATGCAAGTCTCAGGTTAAGACCATATACACCTACCCTGATTCAGATTCCCATAGACACATAGTCATACTACCAATAGGATTCCGAGGGGTCTATCCAGAGCGAAGCTGTTTCCGTACCATCGGTAAACAGAACCTCCTATTACACTTGCATGAGTATCCAATACCCAAATTTATGAGAACTATGCCGTTACGCTTCCATAACACGCACAAGTGTAATACTAGGTTATTCTGCATTATCGATGTCCAGTCTCAATAATACTACGACTATGGATATTTAATGATTAAACCTTTATGGAATAATATTGTCTCATATCTTATTAATCCGGTACTAATCATATGGACTTTTATCATTTATATATCCTGGTAATCTAATTACAAATGATAAAAAGAAATTTCCTTTGTCATATAGTTAATTTTGTACAAGAACACCATGTTCTTTACAAAATAGTGATGCTATGGGTCATAATTATCCAACGATATCCCACTTGGCCTATAGCTAATCACTCAAGTGTCTAACACCTGAACTACGTACGAATCGCTCAAACTTTTGCTGAGAAATAGCTTTCGTCAGCAGATTTGCAAGGTTATCATCTGATGTGATCTATTCGATCATCACATCGCCATGATGTATGATCTCACGAATCAGATGAATCAGTTGAAGTACATACTTGGATCGTTGATGATACCACTGTTCCTTAGCCTGTGATGTACTAACTGTTGGTTTCTATAATATGTCCCAAACAAAGATTAAGCATGTGAAATACTATAAAGAATATATATTTAAACATGAAGTATGGCGGAATCATACTTACAATGCCTTGTGATGAAGAAGATGATCAAATGGTAGAAGCTCCAAGTGATGGAAGATTCGGCCAAGAGGAGGAAGAAGACTTGAAGCTCCAAGCTTTTGTATTCCAAGCTCTTTGATGGTTTCCCTATCACCTCTTTTGATCCCTTGCTTGTGCTAGCAAAAATGGAGAAATGGAAGATCAAATCTTCCTTGCCCTTGTCAATGGTGTTCACGGCAATTTGAGAGAGAAGAGAGATTTTTGGTGTAAAGTCTTGAATTTTATTAAAAATTGTATTACCAAAAATCAATTTATATTTATGTTATAATTTATTAAATTAATAATAAATCTATGACATAAACCATGCAATGGCTTAGAGTGTCAAACACTCAAACTCCATGCAAAGCCTTTGAGTGAAATGCACACTATCACCATGCAATGCCTTAGAGTGTTTAGTACACTATTAACATGCAATGCCTTATCAATAAAATAATGCATATAATGACAAGTGTCATGTGGGCCCCACACGTTCCCAATGAAAGTGGGCCCACGTCCACTCACGCGTTCGGGTTCGATATTTCCGAAATACCGAACTAGCGTCGCGACGTTAATTAAATCGGATTTAAATAAATAATCGCTCCTAGCGAAATTATTATTTACGTCGCTTACGAATTAATTCTTAATTAACTCGTATGCCCGAATTAAAAATCTAATTTTAATTTCGCGTCGAAATCAAATTTCAATTATTATATCGAATATAATAATCTTACTGATTAATTCCAAATTAATCGTTCTCTCTCTCTAAATAAGGCACTTTATCCAAGATAAAGTTTCTCCGCAATTAATCCAAGATTAATTAAGTCCGAATCAAATATCATAGGTGAATCTTCAGGAAGCGACCCAAGAGATCTCCGGATATTTTGGCAGTAAATACGGTCGTCGGATAATCCGAACACGTACGTACCTCGTACTACGTCTTTACCGATTTACAAGACAAGGTTGGCTTCTAGCAAAGCGCCATGCCTACCCAATTCTCCAGAAATATTCTTATAGGAATATAAGATCTGTATCAGGCGTAGTATACCGTAGTATTGCGTACATCGATCCAGTATCGGATGATCACATGCTAGGCCTGGGGCTGGAGATGTGTCTGCCCCGTACGAAACATATATCGGACATCAAGCAACTAGTCTCTTTAAATCGGACAATCCTGACCTGGTCATATTGTCCCGACGGTTGCAACCTTTTATAGAGTGCTAGTTCTGTGTCCTGCGTGATCATCACCTCCATATGTCTGAAGCGATACTTCCATCTTGACATCACATCCAGTACACTACGATTCTCGATAAACCCAGAAGAGGTGTACACAGAACCGGTTAAGGTCCCCAACCACCAAAACCAAAGTTTACCGATTGTCGCAAGTACTAGCGATGTAAGTCTCAGGTTAAGACCATATACACCTACCCTGATGCGGCCTCCCATAGACACGTAGACATACTACCAATGGGATTCCGCGGGGTCTATCCAGAGCGAAGCTGTTTCCGTACCATCGGTAAAACACAACCTCCTATCGCACTTGCATAAGTATCCAATACTTAAATATATGAGAACTATGCCGTTGTGCCCTCACAACGTGCACAAGCGCAATACTAGTCTATTCCGCATTATCGATGTCCAGTCTCGATAATACTACGACTAGGGATATTTAATGATTAAACCTTTGGGGACTGATACTGTCTCATATCATTCTCAGTCCAGGTACTAATCATATGGACTTTCGCCATTTATAAGTCAAAGTAAATAATATTACAAAACGGCAAAAGGCAATTTCATTATCACATAGTTAATTTTGTACAATAATACAATATCATTTACAAACAGTGACGCTATGGGACATAATGTCTAACAATCTCCCACTTGGCCTATAGCCAGTCACTCAAGCATCTAATACCCGAACTATGTATGTGTCGTTCAAAAACTTGCTGTAGAATAGCTTTCGTCAGTCGGATCTGCAATGTTGTCATCTGATGTGACCTTCTCGACTTTTACATCGCCACGATGTATAATCTCCCGAATCAGATGATAACGTCGAAGAACATGCTTGGACCGTTGATGAGACCTTGGTTCCTTAGCCTGTGATGTACTAACTGTTGGTTTCTATAATATGTCCCAAACAAAGATTAAGCATGTGAAATACTATAAAGAATATATATTTAAACATGAAGTATGGCGGAATCATACTTACAATGCCTTGTGATGAAGAAGATGATCAAATGGTAGAAGCTCCAAGTGATGGAAGATTCGGCCAAGAGGAGGAAGAAGACTTGAAGCTCCAAGCTTTTGTATTCCAAGCTCTTTGATGGTTTCCCTATCACCTCTTTTGATCCCTTGCTTGTGCTAGCAAAAATGGAGAAATGGAAGATCAAATCTTCCTTGCCCTTGTCAATGGTGTTCACGGCAATTTGAGAGAGAAGAGAGATTTTTGGTGTAAAGTCTTGAATTTTATTAAAAATTGTATTACCAAAAATCAATTTATATTTATGTTATAATTTATTAAATTAATAATAAATCTATGACATAAACCATGCAATGGCTTAGAGTGTCAAACACTCAAACTCCATGCAAAGCCTTTGAGTGAAATGCACACTATCACCATGCAATGCCTTAGAGTGTTTAGTACACTATTAACATGCAATGCCTTATCAATAAAATAATGCATATAATGACAAGTGTCATGTGGGCCCCACACGTTCCCAATGAAAGTGGGCCCACGTCCACTCACGCGTTCGGGTTCGATATTTCCGAAATACCGAACTAGCGTCGCGACGTTAATTAAATCGGATTTAAATAAATAATCGCTCCTAGCGAAATTATTATTTACGTCGCTTACGAATTAATTCTTAATTAACTCGTATGCCCGAATTAAAAATCTAATTTTAATTTCGCGTCGAAATCAAATTTCAATTATTATATCGAATATAATAATCTTACTGATTAATTCCAAATTAATCGTTCTCTCTCTCTAAATAAGGCACTTTATCCAAGATAAAGTTTCTCCGCAATTAATCCAAGATTAATTAAGTCCGAATCAAATATCATAGGTGAATCTTCAGGAAGCGACCCAAGAGATCTCCGGATATTTTGGCAGTAAATACGGTCGTCGGATAATCCGAACACGTACGTACCTCGTACTACGTCTTTACCGATTTACAAGACAAGGTTGGCTTCTAGCAAAGCGCCATGCCTACCCAATTCTCCAGAAATATTCTTATAGGAATATAAGATCTGTATCAGGCGTAGTATACCGTAGTATTGCGTACATCGATCCAGTATCGGATGATCACATGCTAGGCCTGGGGCTGGAGATGTGTCTGCCCCGTACGAAACATATATCGGACATCAAGCAACTAGTCTCTTTAAATCGGACAATCCTGACCTGGTCATATTGTCCCGACGGTTGCAACCTTTTATAGAGTGCTAGTTCTGTGTCCTGCGTGATCATCACCTCCATATGTCTGAAGCGATACTTCCATCTTGACATCACATCCAGTACACTACGATTCTCGATAAACCCAGAAGAGGTGTACACAGAACCGGTTAAGGTCCCCAACCACCAAAACCAAAGTTTACCGATTGTCGCAAGTACTAGCGATGTAAGTCTCAGGTTAAGACCATATACACCTACCCTGATGCGGCCTCCCATAGACACGTAGACATACTACCAATGGGATTCCGCGGGGTCTATCCAGAGCGAAGCTGTTTCCGTACCATCGGTAAAACACAACCTCCTATCGCACTTGCATAAGTATCCAATACTTAAATATATGAGAACTATGCCGTTGTGCCCTCACAACGTGCACAAGCGCAATACTAGTCTATTCCGCATTATCGATGTCCAGTCTCGATAATACTACGACTAGGGATATTTAATGATTAAACCTTTGGGGACTGATACTGTCTCATATCATTCTCAGTCCAGGTACTAATCATATGGACTTTCGCCATTTATAAGTCAAAGTAAATAATATTACAAAACGGCAAAAGGCAATTTCATTATCACATAGTTAATTTTGTACAATAATACAATATCATTTACAAACAGTGACGCTATGGGACATAATGTCTAACAATCTCCCACTTGGCCTATAGCCAGTCACTCAAGCATCTAATACCCGAACTATGTATGTGTCGTTCAAAAACTTGCTGTAGAATAGCTTTCGTCAGCTGATCTGCAATGTTGTCATCTGATGTGACCTTCTCGACTTTTACATCGCCACGATGTATAATCTCCCGAATCAGATGATAACGTCGAAGAACATGCTTGGACCGTTGATGAGACCTTGGTTCCTTAGCCTGTGCTATAGCCCCGTTATTGTCACAATACAATAGAACGGGCTCAGCTGCTAACGGAACTACTCCTAATCCGATTAGGAACTTTCGGATCCAAACTGCCTCCTTTGCTGCTTCAGATGCAGCGATGTACTCCGCTTCTGTTGTTGAATCGGCAACAGTATCTTGCTTGGAAGATTTCCAGCTCACTGCTCCGTTATTCAAGCAAAAAATGTACCCGGATTGCGACTTGTAGTCATCCTTGTCGGTTTGGAAACTTGCATCGGTATACCCAGATACCGCAAGTTCTCCATCTCCATAAATTAAGAAAGCATCCTTAGTTCGTTTAAGATACTTAAGGATATTCTTAACTGCTATCCAGTGACCTTCACCTGGATCGGCCTGATAGCGACTGCACATGCTCAAAGCATATGAGACATCAGGTCGTGTACATATCATGGCATACATGATCGATCCGACTGCCGAGGCGAACGGTATCCGACTCATGTGGTCTCTCTCTTCCTGAGTCTTAGGACACATGTCCTTAGACAGAGAGGTACCACGTACCATTGGAACCAATCCCCTCTTGGATTGTTCCATGTTGAATCTCTTCAACACTTTATCAATGTATGTACTCTGGGAGAGTCCAAGCAGCTTTCTAGATCTATCCCTGTAGATCTTTATTCCAAGAATAAAGGCTGCTTCTCCCAGATCTTTCATGGAGAATTTTAATGAAAGCCAAGCTTTCACCGACGTTAGCATGGGAATGTCATTGCCTATAAGCAATACGTCGTCGACATAAAGGACAATAAAAGTAAGTGCTCTCCCACTAACCTTCTTGTATACACAAGGGTCATCTGCGTTTTGCACGAAATCATATTCCTTTATGATCTCATCAAAACGCTGATTCCATGACCGTGATGCTTGCTTCAATCCATAAATGGATCGATTTAACTTGCAAACCTTGTTTGCAAGTCTAGGTACGATAAAACCGTCAGGCTGTTGCATATAAACATCCTCCAAAAGGTTTCCGTTAAGGAAAGCGGTTTTAACGTCCATTGCCATATCTCGAAGTCGAAATATGCAGCTATTGCAAGCATTATCCGAATGGATTTAATCATGGCAACGGGTGAGAAGGTTTCGTCATAATCAATACCATATTGTTGACGATACCCCTTCGCTACAAGCCTAGCCTTGTACGTTTGTACGTTGCCATCCATGTCGGTCTTCTTCTTGAAGATCCATCTGCATCCAATAGGCTTTACGCCTTCTGGTGCATCAACCAGTGTCCAAACTTGGTTGGCGTACATGGAATCCATCTCGGACTTCATGGCTTCTTGCCATAAAGCGGAATCGATATTTTGTATCGCTTCCTCATACGTAGCCGGCTCATTATCCTCAATAAGATTAATATCTATATGAGGTGAGATCAGGAACCCATACCTCTCAGGTACTGTTCTGACTCTCTCCGACCTACGCGGTCCTTGTGTATGTGAAGTTTGTGGTACAGACTCATCCCGGACGGTCTGTTCTTGTTCCGTCGTTGATTCATTGCCAGGAACAGTATCACTACGATCTTCATCGAGTTCTACTTTCCTCCCACTTACCACTGCATTTATAAAATCCTTCTCAAGGAAAAATGCTTGTAGAGCAACAAATACTTTGTTCTCTTGTGGGTGATAGAAGTAATATCCTTTGGTTTCCCTAGGATATCCAACGAAAAGGCATTTATCAGATTTGGGTTCAAGTTTGGTACCTTCCAAACGTTTAACATATGCCCAGCATCCCCAAATCTTCAGGAAAGAGAAACCTGGTTTCCTTCCTGTCCATATCTCATATGGAGTCTGTTCAACAGACTTCGACGGTACCTTATTCAAAATAAGTATAGCACTGTTTAATGCGTATCCCCAGAAGGATATTGGTAGCTCAGTGCGACTCATCATTGACCTTACCATGTCCAACAAGGTGCGGTTTCTCCGTTCGGACACACCGTTTAATTGCGGTGTTCCAGGAGGAGTCCACTGTGATAGAATACCATATTCTTTCAAGTAATCTTGAAACTCATAACTTAAGTATTCGCCACCACGGTCTGACCGTAATGTCTTAATACTCTTCCCTGTTTGTTTCTCCACTTCGTGTCGAAACTCTTTGAATTTCTCAAAAGTTTCCGACTTGTGTCTCATAAGATACACATAACCGTAACGAGATGCATCATCTGTAAAGGTTACGAAGTAGTGAAATCCACCTCTAGCCTGGCTAGACATGGGCCCGCATACGTCAGTATGAACGAGAGCCAACAGTTCTGTGGCACGTTCACCTTTACCGCTAAAAGGTGATTTAGGCATTTTGCCTAAAAGACAAGATTCGCAGACGTCATATGAATTGGGATCAAATTCGTCCAAGTACCCACTCTTTGAAAGTGTGGATATGCGAGTCTTGTTGATGTGTCCTAGACGACAATGCCACATATAAGCTTCATCTTTTAGATTACTCCTTTTGAGCCTTTTGTTTGTCATTTTAGGAGATTCATTTATATTCAAAATATAAAGACCGTTATTTGCAACAGCTGTGCAAATTTCTGTATCATTTTTATATAAATAACACCCTGTGTTCCTGAATACAAAAGTGTAACCCTGCTGGGTTAACAAGGATACAGATATAATATTCCTAGTTAAACTAGGCACAAAATAACAGTTCAAAAGTTTAAGTTCATGCCCTGAGGGCAGTACTAAAACAAAAGTCCCTACGGCCAAAACAGCAACTGGTGTTCCGTTTCCGACCCGTAGATCCATCTCCCCTGATGCCAGCACCCTGCTATCATGCAGATCCTGCACATCAGTACAAATATGAGCACCACAACCAGAATCAAAAATCCAATTTTTAAAACTAGAAGTATTCATATTTATCTCAATAACAAACATACCAGAGGCAATGGCCTTGCCAGCCTTGATATCCTCCCTCTGCACAATGCTCATTCGGCAGTCACGTTTCCAGTGACCCCTCTTGCCGCAGTTGAGGCAGATGTCGCGAGATTTGTCCTTTGGCTTCCTAGAAGCCACTGTCAACTTGCCTTTACCCTTCTTCTTGAACTTCTTCTTCCTTGCACCTCCAATTGCCTTGGGGCCACCCTTTGGCGCATGAGAGGTCAATGCAAAATGCGCCTCGCGCTTGCTCCCCTTTAGGAGTTCCTTTTCGGACTCCTTCAGCACAGACAACAACTCTCCAAGAGTGTCGTCAGTATCCATCAACTTGTAGTTGACTATGATTTGTTTCCAAGTATCAGGAAGTGACTGCAAGATCATATCTATAGTCAGATCAGCCTCCAAGACTATTCCCATATTGGCCAACTCATCAATATCGGCAATCATTTGAGCCCCGTGGGCTTCAACTGATGCGCCGTCTGTCATCCGGGAGCGGAAGAGTTTCCTTACTAGCTCGTACCTCTTCATCCGCTTATTGGTGCGGTGAAGATCACGCAATCTTGCCATCATGTTATAGGGATCCAAGTCCCTATTCTGGCGTCTGAAATGCTGAGTCATTGCAGCTAGCATAACTGACTGAGCTTGGTCACAATCATCACTATGAGTTTTCCATAACTCTAGCTCCAGTGGCTCAGTGTTTTAGGCGGGAGAGGTCTCTGAATAGTATACAGTATCCTCTCAGCCCCAAGCACTATCTTGAGGTTCATTTCCCAGTCGGCAAAGTTTGTCCCTTTGAAGACATTATCGCCCATGATTATGTCGCGGATATTACCTTTGCCAGTCATCTTGACAACTATAGTCCAACTATAAAGTCAACGATGTTATGGGTACAGTCAAACTGTTACATATAAAAATAACAATATATTAGTCCAACTAATTTTAAAATATTGACGAAATAATTTGAAAGACGCGTAAGGCTAAATATCTGAATGAAATTGCAAATTCAATAATAGCCTCCCACTATTTTCTTCAAGTTTCTAACCCTCTGTAGAGAACTCGGGAAATCGAATTTCCTAGTGGGCTAGGATCCCGTTAAATAACACACAACCTTGACTTTGGCCAATAAAAATTGTATGCTATTTAACATAGGTAGATCTCCATGATCAATTGGATCTCATCCAATTCCTAGATCCGGTTAGGTGGACATCCAAGTCCGAAACATATGTATAATGTCAATGTATCTAATACATTTTCCTAACCCTATCCTCCGAATCAACTAGGCCTTGGCTTTGGCCAAAAACAAACCTAATGATTCCAGTTAAGCGGGACCCATTGACGAGGAAAGTTTCGTAATCAATGTCGTTGGACAAAAAGTGATCTTGACTTTGGCCAATAAAAATCACGATTTGGACAAGACACCGATATGCAACAAAACTCTCATGATTCAAGTACATCCTTGATTGACAAAGGTCTTGACTTTGGTCAAAAACAAACCAATGCCAACTTCGGATCTTGAACAAGAACCATTCAATGGAAGGATATTCGCTTAATATAAATTGAGGGATTTTCGCGTAATTGGCAACCAATTTATTTATCTTTGTTAGGTCTCATCATCATACACCCTTAAGCATGCTTCTAAAACATCATAAAGCGCGTAAAGTAAATTAATAGTGATATGCGGATGGATATATAAACAACTTGTTCCTAGAACAAATCACTCCCTTTCCTCTCCCCGCTAGCACTATTCTACTTCTACCCAATTACATAATACAATAAGAGAAACCTCATTTACATTGAGGGGAATTAGGTGAGAAGAGAATACAAAGAGATAAAGAGATAAGGCTGGACACGCAGGTCCAATTTATAAATTCCAAATTTACAATAATTTCTAAAATTACCCTTTCCCTTCTAATATCCATCCGATATACACTATTCATTCATCACATACATATATATTCAAACAAGACATGCTTTTACAACCAATCTAATCCAATTAATTAGTCTTTGTTTAAGTGATCATCCAATGTTCAAACAACGGTTTGATTTTGCGCGAGTCCAACTCGATTGAGAATAAGTACACAAGGTACGAATTCGCGAATTATATCGAACTACTTATTAAATCTGATTTAATTCGTATTCAATACTAATTCAATTATTTAATTCCAAATTAAATGTTTACACTTTTAATGTGCTTTAAAGACTTAGATTCTAAATCCAATTCTATTGGGTCTCAAAGCCCAACTAACATCCAATGTTTAATTTAATTCAAGTCAAATGGGCTTTCAATTGATTTATTAAGGCTTGGGCTTTGGTCAATGTGGGTCACACCCAATTACCAAGCCCAAATAAGGAATCACCCTTAAGTGCCATAAAACCAATTTCAAGCCCATAAGGCCCAATTAAATTATTAAAGCCCATTATATTATATTTGGACTTAATGGAGTGATTTAGGCCCAAATTGGATCCAATCCATTTGGCCCAAATCTACTTGGTCCAACCAAGCCCATTATGCCCAAATACAATATTAAAAGCCCAATGCACCAATTAAGCCCATTAATTAAATTTTAATATTCCAAACATTAAAGTCCAATTAATTAAAGTGTAAAACCAAGATTAATATATTAAACCAAATATTTCAAAAAATACCCATTTAATTTATTAATCATTTATTGTTCAAAATAAATGTCCAACATTAATTTTAACAAAAAATCAACTCCTTTACATGTCTTTTACATTCGGCCAAGGTGAGTTTTTTGTGTCGATTTGTTTTTCAATCCGATTGAATTACTAATCTACGTGCCGTACACGTTCTAAGTCATCCAATGATCTTAAACACAAAATTTCAATCCACTCCAAGTAGCAACACATTCGGCCAAGGCATGGATTTGGGGAAAAATCATCCAATGCATTTTTCATGAAATTGATTCCATATAACATCATGTTATACACATGCAAGCATACTTATTAATCAAATTTCATAAGAACATGCTTATATCAATTTCATCATGCCATTCGGCCAAGGTGAGGATATTGGGGAAAAATCATCCAATGCATTTTTCATAAAATTGATTCCATGTAATATCATTCTATATACATGCAAGCATACTTATTCATCAAATTTCACAAGAACATGCTTCAATCAATTTATCACACCCATTCGGCCAAGGTTGAAATTTTGGGGAAAAATCATCCAATGCATTTTTCATGAAATTGATTCCATATAATGTCATTTAACATACATATAAGCATACTCATTCATCAAATTTCACAAGAACATGCTTCAATCAATATTACCCAAATTTTAACCTAAAGTATTTCATGCTTAAACCTAGCTCAATGATACCATTGTTGGTTTCTATAATATGTCCCAAACAAAGATTAAGCATGTGAAATACTATAAAGAATATATATTTAAACATGAAGTATGGCGGAATCATACTTACAATGCCTTGTGATGAAGAAGATGATCAAATGGTAGAAGCTCCAAGTGATGGAAGATTCGGCCAAGAGGAGGAAGAAGACTTGAAGCTCCAAGCTTTTGTATTCCAAGCTCTTTGATGGTTTCCCTATCACCTCTTTTGATCCCTTGCTTGTGCTAGCAAAAATGGAGAAATGGAAGATCAAATCTTCCTTGCCCTTGTCAATGGTGTTCACGGCAATTTGAGAGAGAAGAGAGATTTTTGGTGTAAAGTCTTGAATTTTATTAAAAATTGTATTACCAAAAATCAATTTATATTTATGTTATAATTTATTAAATTAATAATAAATCTATGACATAAACCATGCAATGGCTTAGAGTGTCAAACACTCAAACTCCATGCAAAGCCTTTGAGTGAAATGCACACTATCACCATGCAATGCCTTAGAGTGTTTAGTACACTATTAACATGCAATGCCTTATCAATAAAATAATGCATATAATGACAAGTGTCATGTGGGCCCCACACGTTTCCCAATGAAAGTGGGCCCACGTCCACTCACGCGTTCGGGTTCGATATTTCCGAAATACCGAACTAGCGTCGCGACGTTAATTAAATCGGATTTAAATAAATAATCGCTCCTAGCGAAATTATTATTTACGTCGCTTACGAATTAATTCTTAATTAACTCGTATGCCCGAATTAAAAATCTAATTTTAATTTCGCGTCGAAATCAAATTTCAATTATTATATCGAATATAATAATCTTACTGATTAATTCCAAATTAATCGTTCTCTCTCTCTAAATAAGGCACTTTATCCAAGATAAAGTTTCTCCGCAATTAATCCAAGATTAATTAAGTCCGAATCAAATATCATAGGTGAATCTTCAGGAAGCGACCCAAGAGATCTCCGGATATTTTGGCAGTAAATACGGTCGTCGGATAATCCGAACACGTACGTACCTCGTACTACGTCTTTACCGATTTACAAGACAAGGTTGGCTTCTAGCAAAGCGCCATGCCTACCCAATTCTCCAGAAATATTCTTATAGGAATATAAGATCTGTATCAGGCGTAGTATACCGTAGTATTGCGTACATCGATCCAGTATCGGATGATCACATGCTAGGCCTGGGGCTGGAGATGTGTCTGCCCCGTACGAAACATATATCGGACATCAAGCAACTAGTCTCTTTAAATCGGACAATCCTGACCTGGTCATATTGTCCCGACGGTTGCAACCTTTTATAGAGTGCTAGTTCTGTGTCCTGCGTGATCATCACCTCCATATGTCTGAAGCGATACTTCCATCTTGACATCACATCCAGTACACTACGATTCTCGATAAACCCAGAAGAGGTGTACACAGAACCGGTTAAGGTCCCCAACCACCAAAACCAAAGTTTACCGATTGTCGCAAGTACTAGCGATGTAAGTCTCAGGTTAAGACCATATACACCTACCCTGATGCGGCCTCCCATAGACACGTAGACATACTACCAATGGGATTCCGCGGGGTCTATCCAGAGCGAAGCTGTTTCCGTACCATCGGTAAAACACAACCTCCTATCGCACTTGCATAAGTATCCAATACTTAAATATATGAGAACTATGCCGTTGTGCCCTCACAACGTGCACAAGCGCAATACTAGTCTATTCCGCATTATCGATGTCCAGTCTCGATAATACTACGACTAGGGATATTTAATGATTAAACCTTTGGGGACTGATACTGTCTCATATCATTCTCAGTCCAGGTACTAATCATATGGACTTTCGCCATTTATAAGTCAAAGTAAATAATATTACAAAACGGCAAAAGGCAATTTCATTATCACATAGTTAATTTTGTACAATAATACAATATCATTTACAAACAGTGATGCTATGGGACATAATGTCTAACACTAACAGAACTACTCCTAATCCAATTAAGATTATATAGATCCAAAATGCTTCTTTTGCTGCCTCAGCTACAACAATGTTCTGCTCTTTGTTGTTTAAACGGTAACAAATTCTTTCTTGGAAGTTTTCCAGCTCATTGATTCGTTATTCAAACAAAATATGTACCCTTATTGCGACTTACAGTCGTCGTTCTCGGTTTGGAAACTTACAATGGTGAACCCAGTCACCTTAAGTTCTCCTTTCCCAATATTCTCAAAAATCATCCTTAGTTCATCCAAGATACTCAAGGATGTTCTTTACTCAATCCAGTGACCATCACCTGGATGGGCCTGATTGTGACTGCATATGCTCAAAGTATATGAGACATCAGGTTACATACATATCAAAACGTACGAACTATGGGAAAGTGTCAGCAGCTTTCTAGATCTATCCCAGTAGATCTTTATTCCCAGAATAAAGCCTGCTTCTCCCAGGTTTTTCATGGAGAATTTTATGAAAGGCAAGCTTTCACCGATTATAGCATGGGAATGTTATTGCTAAGAAGCAATACATCATAAACATAAGGACAATGAATGTCAATGCGCTCCCACTAACCCTCTTACATACACAAGGATCATCTTCGTTTTTAATTAAATCATATACAATTATTATTACATCAAAATGTTGGTTCTAAGAACGCAATGCTAGCTTCAATCCATAAATGGATCGTTTTAACTTACAAGCCTTGTTTGCTCGTTTTAGCACGACAAAACTGTCAGGATGTTGCATACAAATATCCTCTAAAAGGTTTTCTTTAAGGAAAACGGTTTTGGCATTCAGCTGCCATATTTCATAAATGAAATATACAGCAATAGCAAGCATTATCCGAATGGATTTAATCATGGCATAATGTGAAATTTTTTTGTCATAGTGGACACTATGTCATTGATGATACCCTTTTTGTACAAGCCTAGCTGCATATATTTGTATGTTGTCATCCATGTTTGTCTTCCTTAAAGAGTTATTTAGTACTAATAGGCACAATGCCTTCTGGTATATCAACCACTGTCCAAACTTGGTTGTATTCATGGAATCCATTTCGGATTTCATGCCACTTTTCCATGTAGCGGAGTCGATACCTTTTATCGCTACCTCATACGTAGCCGACTCATTATCCTCAATAAGATCAATATATACATGAGGTGAGATCAGAAACCCATACCTCTTAAGTTGTTTTCTGATTCTCTCCAACCTACGTTGTTCTTTTGTATTAGAAGATTGTGGAATAGTCTCATCCCTAATGAACTATTCATGTTCCGTTAAGGATCGGTGCCAGGAACAGTATTACTCTGATTTTCATCGAGTTTCACTTTCCTCCCACTTACCACTACATTTAGGAATTCCTTTTCGAGGAAAACTGCATGGAGAGAGAAAGGGAGAGATTTGATCTAGGATCAATGTGTAAAGTATCCATCTGCATATCATTATTATTTTATTATACGCGCTTTATTATGTATTTATAATGCATGTTTAAGGGTGTATGATGATGAGACCTTAACAAAGATAATAAATTGGTTGCCAATTTGCACTCGAAAAACCCTCGCAAAATATTAAGTGTCTTTCCTTCCATTGAGTGATTCTCACTCAAGATCCGAGACTGGCATTTGCCTGTTGGCCAAAGTCAAGGCCTTTGTCCGTCGAGGATGTGTTTGAATCACGAGAGCTTTGTTCCGTATTGGTGTCTTGTCCAAGTTGTGGTTTGTTGGCCAAAGTCCAGACCACTTCTTGTCCATCGACATTGATTACGAAGCTTTCCATGGTCAATAGGTCGCGCTTAACTGGGATCACTAAGTTTGTTGTGCCAAAGCCAAGGCTTAGTTGATTCAGAGGAAAAAGGTTAGGTAATACATTGGATGTATTGGCATATATAAGATACATGTTCCGAATTTGGATGTCCCCCTACCGGATCTAGGAATTGGATTGGATCCAATCGATCTTAGAGATCTACCTAGTTAATTATCATACAATTTGTTGGCCAAAGTCAAGATTGTGTGATATTTAACGGGATCCTAGCCCACTAGGAAACACGGTTTCCCGAGTACTCAACAGAGGGTTAGAGGCTCGCCGAAAAATAGTGGGAGGCAAGAATTGAATTTACAATACTCGTTTAATTACTTGTCATACGCGCTCAAAACAAATATCATTCGTCAAATAAATTAAATGTTAGTTGGACTAATATTTAATCGTTGTTTTAATAAATAGTTGGACTATATTCAAACTATTCATTTATAGTTGATTTTATAATTGGATTATAGTAATCAATATAATTGATTTTAATCTATTAAATTATAGTTGATTAAATAGTTGGACTATTGTAATCATTATAATAAATTGTACCTAAATCGTTGATTAAATAGTTGGACTATTAGAATCAATATATAATTGAAAGATTGACATTTAAAACATAATCCTAGGGAAAATGTATTTAAATGGTTTAATTTTCAAATTGGGAATAATTTCAAGATGGTTCTGGAAACTAATAAGTTACTTTATTTGATAAAATAACATATTACGCCTAAAGCCCGGAGTTGAGCAAACAGTAGAGCATAATCTTTGGAAGATTATGTGATGATAACTTTAGTGCTTAATCCATTAAGCTTGTCGCAGTAGACTCCTTAATTTTTGAATCAGAACTAAGGATTAGATCCTTAAAATATGATAATGAAATTGAAGGATCTTCATAAATCTATACTTAGATTTTAGAAGTACTAAATTGCAAAAATAACTCTTGGAGGGTTAATGACTATTCTCAAGGAGATAAAGTCAAAATTTGCAATAAGGCAAGTAGCGCAAGGCGCACTTTACTTAGATATTCTGGAAGGCCAATGCTTGGCCAAAGGCTTATGGAGTATGAAAAGGGGCAAAGGCAAAATCATTATAATCTTCTGGGAAGATAAAGGACATATCCCAAAATGTCTACCTAAATGTGGCAAACCGGATCGCGGAAGTGTGACTACCGTTTGGACAAAGCAGACATGAAGGAATTGAAGAACGAGCAAGGCTCTGACTTCAAATATGTTTGTCATAAATATTTTCACTACCAATATTAAAATTAGATTTTAAATACTTAGTATGATATATATATATATATATATTGATGTTCAAAATCTGTTTTGAACAGGATACTGACTTCAATAGAGATTTTATCAGCGAATTGGAAACGGGACGAAAGTCGCTGTTTCAACGTAGATACCTAAGTTAGGAACTACCTTTCGGGTGTGTACCAAAAAAGGGAACTTTTATAATGTAACTAGTTTGACTAGAATACATTAGTATATATCAGTGTTTAACCCGCTGCGGGTAAACCTTTATATTCTAGAACACTAAAGTGTTTCATTATATAAAGTTGATATTTAGATAAACACTTTAGATGTGAATAATAGAATTTATATTTTGAATATAAATAAATCTCAAATATTAACATGACAAGCAAACAGCTCAAACTGATTTGATCAGAAGAAACTGATGTGGCATTGTTGTCTGGGACACAATCAAACAAGACTCGTAATCACACTTTCGAAGAGTGGGTCTTGGACTGATTTGATTCTACTCAAATAAAGTCTACGAATCGAGTTTATTGGGCAATGTGCCCTAAACTATTTACTTGGTAAAAGTGTAAATGCCACTGATCTGAGCCCTAGTTCATAGTGAAGCAAGTGGGCCCGTGTCTAGCTAGGCTAGAGGTGGATATGAATATTTCGTGACCTTTACGGATGTGGCATCACATTATGGTTATGTGTTTCTTTTAGAACACAAATCGGAAACTTTTAAGTTTCGACATGAAATATACTTAAGCAATAAGTTTCTTATATACTTGAAAGAGTATAATATTCTTTCACTCAGACTCCTGCCGAAACACGTCAGTTTGACGGTGTGTCCGAACTGATAAACCAAATTTTGTTAGACATGATACGTTAATCATTAGTCGCTCTGAGCTACCATTTCCTTCAACGAATAAGCTTTGACAGTATATAACTTATTTAGAATAAGGTTCCATTAAAATATGTTTGGCATATATCATATTAGATATGAACAGGAAAGAAACTAGGTTTCTCATTCCTGAATATTTGGGTATGTTGGGCATATGTTTGGATGATACCAAACTAGAACCCAAATTGGATAAGTGCCAAATTGTAGGTTATCCGAGGGATACCAAAGTATAGTAATTATACAACTCACAAGAGAACAAATTAGATTATTGCTCACCATACGGTTTTCCTAAGAGGAATACCGATATGCAGTGGTAGTGGGAGGATAGTAAAACTCGATGAAAATCGGAGTAATACTATTCCAGGAATCCATTCCGAATAGAACACACATATAGTTCATCAAGGACAAAACTATTCCATTAATCTTCGAATACACAAGAACCACGTAGTTCGGAGAGAGTCAAAAAACAACTTGGGGTATGAGTTTCTGATCACAACTCATAAAGATGTCAATCTTATTGAGGAATACCAACTGACTACGTATGAGGAAGTGATACAAGGTATCGACTCCCTATTATGGAAAAGTATCATAAGTCCGAAATGGATTCCATGTATATCAACAAGTTTTGGATACTAGTTGATGTACCGCAAGACATTGTGCCTATTTGTACTATAAGTCTTCAAGGAAGATATACATGGATGGCCAACATTACCAACGTAAAAGGCTAGGCTTTTAACGGAAAGGTATCGTTATCAACATTGTGTTGATTACGATTCAACCTTTTACCTGTTACCACAGTAAATCCATTTGAATAATGCATGCTAAAGCTGTATGTTTCATTTATGAAATATATCAGCTTTACTGGAAAATCGCTTTCCTGAAAAAGAAACCTTTTCTAGGATGTTTACAACATCCTGACGATTTTGTCTTACAAAAACTAGCAAACAAGGTTTGCAGGTTATTCGTGTTGGCAAATCTAGGGTCCCAATGATCACAAAATCAAGCATGAAACATAAGTGAATACATTCGAGAAGTCGCGGGATACATACATCGATCGTTGAGCGACGCGGAGGCAACAAAAATTAAATCTTTCTGCCCCTTGTGAACTGCGGCAGTGAGCATTTTTCCTTCACTGGTTTCGGCCATTTGAGGATCATCTTCAAGCTCTAAACTTCGTCGAATGGTTCCCGGCTCATTGGTGGGCTTCCCTATCACCTTCGCATGTCTCGTAGTGTGCTAGAACTTGCGATTTTTGCCACAAAAATCTAACTATTGCTTCCCTTTTTCCTTTGCAACAATCGGCATTTCACTGCCTCAAGAAGAAGAAAAAATGGCGTGAGAGAGGGAGTGAAGAAGAAAGAGAGAGTGTTGACTTTTTGGTGGAGAAATGTGTGTTTAATACACAAAACTTAATTTCCAAAATTAATTATTCTTTCTCTTTCCAAAAGTCATCATAAAATGCTTTCAACTACCAACATCAAGTCACATCTATCAACTCAATCAATCACATTAATCAATCAATCCAATCAATTGTCACATCACTCAAAGTGACATGATTTGACGCTTGATGTGACGCTAGATGCGACTAGTGATTTGATGCTTGATTTGACGTGCCGCACTCGAATTCGAAATGCAAATGCGCTTGCAAATAATCTAGGGCTCGGTTCGCTAACTCCAAATTAACGAATTTTCCGTTGCGTGAAGTCACTATTCATGTCGCTAACGAATTAATCTAAATTAATTTGTTCGCCCGAATTAAAATCTAATTTTAATTCCGCGTCGAAATCCAATTCGTTTATATATCAAATATATTAATTAATCGATTAATTCCAAATTAATCGTTATCTCTCTTTAATTAATATTTTATCCCAGATAAAATATCTCCGCAATTAATCCCAGATTAATTTTCTCTCTCTTCTAATTAATCCCAGATTAATATAGAGTGTGAGTTATATGTCATCGGTGAATCTTTGGGAGCGACCCATGATATCCCCGGATATGTTGGCAGTAAATTCGGTCGTTGGACTAACCGAACACGTAAGTACCTCGTACTACGTTTATATCGATTTACAAGACAAGGTTGGCCTCTAGCAAAGCGCCATGCCTACCCAATTTTCCGCAAAATATCCTTACAGGAATAAAGGATCTATATCAAGCGTAGTATACCATAGTATTGCATATTTTTGTCTAGTATCAAATGATCACATGCGAGGCCTGGGGCTGGTATAGTGTCTGCCCTGTACGAAGCATATATCGGATTACGAGCAACTAGTCTCTTTAATAATCAGATAATCATGACCAAGTCATATTATCCCGACGGTTGCAACCTTATATTGAGATCCAGTTCTGTATCCCTGCGCGATCATCATCTCCATATGACTGGAGTGACACTTCCGTCTCGACATCACACCCAACACACTACGATTCTCGATATACCCCAAATTGGCGTACACAGAACCGGTTAAAACCCTGGATGACCTCGACCAAAGTATATTGATTGTCGTATGCATTAGCGGTGCAAGTCTCAGGTTAGACCAAATACACCTACCCTGATTTCGAATTTCCATAGACACATAGGTCATACTACCAATGGAATTCCGAGGGGGTCTTATCCAGAGCGAAGCTGTTTCCCGTACCATCGGTGAAACACAACCTCCTATTACACTTGCATGAGTATCCTATACCCAAATATATGAGAACTATGCCGTTGTGTCCTCACAACGCGCACAAGTGTAATACTAGTCTTTTACGCATTCATCGATGTCCAATCTCGATAATGCTCTAACTAGGGATATTTAATGATTTATCCTTCGTGGATTGATACTGTCTCATATCATTCTCAATCCAGGAAAAAATCATACAGACCTCTCATCATTTATACATCTAGGTGATCTAATCACAAATGATAAGAGTGCAATCTCATTTGTCACATAGTTAATTTGTACAAAAACATCGTGATCTGTACAAATAGTGACGCTATGGGTCATAATTTTCCAACAATCTCCCACTTGGCCTATAGCCAGTCACTCGAGTGCTTGACACCCGAACTATGTACGGTTGGCTCAAATTGCTGAGAAAATCTTTCGTCAGCGGATTTTCATGATTATCATCTTGATGCGATTTATTCGATCATCATATCGCCACGATGTATGATCCGAACGAATCAGAAGAATAGTCGAAGTATTTATCTGGATCGTTGATGAGACCATTAATTCTTTAGCCTGTGCTGACGCCTAGCTCAGTTGCTAACAGAACTATATCTAATCTAATTAGATTTGTTTATTGACCCAGATGGCTTCTATTGCTGCCTCAGCTGCTACAATTAACCCGCATTTGTTGTTTATTCGGTAACAGTATCTTGCTTGGAAGATTTCCAGCTCATTGTACCGTTATTCAAACTGTATAGTACCGTTTGCGTCTTAAAGTCATTTTATCGGTTTTAGGAAACTTGCTACAGTGATCCCAGACACTTTAAGTTCTCCATCTCCATAGATTAAGACAACATCCTTAGATCTCTAAGATACTAACGGATGTTCTTAACTTCAATCTAGTGACTATCACTAGGAATTGGCCTATTTGTGTATCCATATGCTCAAAGCGTATGAGACACCAGGTCACGTATATTTTTCAATGTACGATTTCTCAGAGAGTTTCAACAACTTTAAATCTTTCCCATAAGATCTTTATTCCTTGAATAAAGGTTGTTTCTCCCAAGAATTCCACGGAGAATTTTCGAAAGTCAAGCTTTCACCGATAGTTATTATGGGAATTTCATTTCCAAGAAATGACGTATATTATCATTATTTTATTGGACAGCCACTGTCAGTGCGCTCCCACTAACCTCCTTATATACACAAGAATATTTTCGTTTTGAATTAAATCATACTCCATTATGATTGCCTGAAAATGATAATTCCAAGAACTTCAGCAAGCACAATCCAAATGGATTTACCATGGCAACAAGTAGAAGGTTGAATCGAAGTCAACACAATGTTGATAACGATACCTTTCCGTAAAAAGCCTAGCTTTATATGTTGGTATGTCGCCATCCATGTATGTCTTCCTTGAAGACTTATAAAGTACCAATAGGCACAATGCCTTGTGGTACATCAACTAGTATCTAAACTTGTTGATATACATGGAATCCATTTTGGACTCATGACACTTTGTCATAATAGGTAGTCGATACCTTGTATTACTTCCTCATACGTAGTCAGTTGGTATACCTCAAAAGATTGACATCTTTACGAGGTGAGATCAGAAACCCATACCCCAGGTTATTTTCTGACTCTCTCCGACTACGCGGTTCTTGTGTATTCGAAGATTAATGATATAGTTTCATCCTTGATGAACTATTTGTGTTCCATTAGGATTCGATGCCTGGAATAGTATTACTCCAATTTTCATCGAGTTTTATTATCCTCCCACTTACCACTGCATATCGGTATTCCTCTTAGGAAAACCGCATGGTGAGCAACAATCTGATTGTTCTCTTGTGAGTTGTATAAGTAATATACTTTGGTATCCCTAGGATAACCTACAATTGGCACTTATCCAATTTGGGTTTTAGTTTGGTATCATCCAAACATATGCCCAGCATTCCTAAATTTTCAGGAATGTGAAACCCGGTTTCTTTCCTGTTCATATCTTATATGATATTTGTCAAACAGATTTTTATGGAACCTTATTCTAAATAAGTTCTTGCACTGTTTAATGCTTATCCGTTGAAGGAAATGGTAGCTCAGAGCGACTCGTGATTAACCTTAAACATGTCTAACAAAATTCGGTTTATCCTGTTCGGACACACCGTCAACTTGACGTGTTCCGGGAGGAGTCTTCATTTGAAAGAATACTATAATCTTTCAAGTATGTTAGAAACTTATTGCTTAAGTATTTTCCGTTACGGTCTTACCGTGACGGTTTAATACTTTAGCCGGTCTGTTCGTCTATTTCGTGTCGAAACTTAAGAGTTTCCGATTTGTGTTTCAAAAGAAACACAAACCATAACGCGATGCCACATCCATATAGGTCACGAAATATTCATCTCCACCTCTAGCCTAGCTAGACATGGGCCTGTAGGAGTTAAATCAAGTCCCAAGATCAACAAATCAAGCATAAAAAACGCATATGAACACATCAAAGGAGGTGCGGAATCATAACTCACATTGAACGGTTTTGATGAAATGACACAAGTTGCGGTTTTTGCTTCCTCCAAGCTCACGGAAACAGCTCTCCAAGGCAGTGGGCTGCTCGGTTTGGACTGGTGGTTTGGTTCTCCAAGAATCGGCCATGCATGGACTCCATTGAAGCTCAAAGCTTCAAGCTCAAAAATTAAATCCAAGCTCATGAAGACACTTCCCTATCACCTATGTATCACTCATGGTGTGCTAGCACTAAGTCTTCTTCAATTTGCTTCTCAAAAATTTCGGTGAAACCAGAAAAATCAAGAAGAAAAATGGCAGTGAAGCCGTGAAGAAGATGAGAGGAAAATAGAGGGAAAATGAGGAAACCGTATCTTGCATGTGAGAGAGAGAAAAGATTTAATATATATATTTATTTCCTTTACCAAATAAATTAAATAAAAGATATATAAACTTTAATTCAAAAGTCAAAAATAAAAAGCATTAAAGCTTTCCATCATTTCTACTTTTAACTTTAAGTCACATCACATCACTTTAATAAAGTGACATGTTGTCAAGTCACACACTCAAAGTGACAATTGATTTGACGCATGATGTGACAAACGATTTGAAGCTTGATGTGACTCGCGTGCCGCGCTCGAATTCGAAATGCGAATGCACACGCAATCACTCTCGGGCTCGGGTTCGCTAATTCCAAATTAACGAATTTTCCGTCGCGTCGTAATTAAATGATTACGCCTAGCGAAATCACTATTCACGTCGCTAACGAATTAATTCTAAATTAATTCGTTCGCCCGAATTAAAATCTAATTTTAATTCCGCGTCAAAATCCAATTTCTTATAATATATCGAATATATTATTTTATCGATTAATTCCAAATTAATCGTTCTCTCTCTTTAATTAATATTTTATCCCAGATAAAATATCTCCGCAATTAATCCCAGATTAATTTTCTCCCTCATCGAATTAATCCCAGATTAATTATATCTCTCTCTTCTAATTAATCCCAGATTAATCAAAGTGCGAGTCATACGTCATCGGTGAATCTTCAGGAACCGACCCATGAGATCTCCGAATATGTTGGCAGTAAATACGATCGTCGGACTGTCCGAACACGTAAGTACCTCGTACTACGTTTATACCGATTTACAAGACAAGGTTGGATTCTAGCAAAGCGCCATGCCTACCCAATTCTCCAGAAATATTCTTACAGGAATATATAGATCTGTATCAAGCATAGTATACCGTAGTATTGTGTATATTGGCCCAGTATCGGATAGTCACGTGCTAGGGCTGGGGCTGGATAAGTGTCTGCCCCGTCCGAAGCACATGTCGGATGTCTGGTAACATAGTCTCTATAATCGGATATTTATGACCTGGTCACAATATCCCGATGGTTGCGCAACACTTAAGAGCACTAGTACCGTATCCTGCGTGACATCATCTCCAATATGACTGAAGTGATACTTCTGTCTTGACATCACACCCAATACACTACGACTCTCTGATAAACCCAGAAATGGTGTACACAGAACCGGTTAAAGCCCTGTACCACCAAGACCAAAGTCTACCGATTATCGCAAGTATTAGCGATGCAAGTCTCAGGTTAAGACTATACACACCTACCTTGATTTCGACCTCCCATAGACACATAGTCATAATACCAATGGGATTCCGAGGGGTCTATCCAGAGCGAAGCTGTTTCCCGTACCATCGGTGAAACACGACCTCCTATCGCACTTGCATAAGTATCCAATACTTATATATATGAGAACTATGTCGTTGTGCCCTCACAACACGCACAAGTGCAATACTAGCCTATTCCACATTATCGATGTCCAGTCTCGATAATACTCCGGCTAGGGATATTTAATGATTAATCCTTCGTGGACTGATACTGTCTCATATCATCTCAATCCAGGAACTAATCATATGGACCTCTCTTCATTTATACATTTATAGTGATTTAATCACAAATGATGAGAGTGCAATTTCCTTGTCACATAGTTAATTTGTACAACAACACCGTGATCTGTACAAATAGTGACGCTATGGGTCATATTATCCAACAATCTCCCACTTGGCACATAGCCAGTCACTCGAGTGTCTAACACCCGAACTATGTACAATTCGCTCAAATTGCTGAGGAAAGGTTTTCGTCAGCGGATTTGCTTAATTATCGTCTGACGCGATTTACACGATCATCACATCGCCACGATGTATGATCCGAATGAATCAGATGATATAGAAGTATATATCTGGATCGTCGATGAGACCTTTAATTCTTTAGTCTGTGCTGACGCCTAGCTCAGCTGCTAACAGAACTATATCTAATCTAATTAGATTTATTATCGATCCAAATGGCTTCTATTGCTGCCTCAGCTGTAGCAATAATCCGCATTTATTGTTAATTCGGCAACAGTTATCTTGCTCGGAATATTTCCAGCTTACTGTCCCGTTCTTCAAACTTTATAGTACCGCAGTATTTACCGGTTTGGAAACTTGCAGCAGTGATCCCAGTCACTTCAAGTTCTCCATCTCCATAGTTTAAGACAACATCTTTAGTTCTCTCAGATACTAACAAATGTTCTTAATCTTCAATCCAGTGACTATCACTTGGATTGACCCGATTGTGACTCCATATGCTCAAAGCGTATGAGACACCAATACAAGTACATTTTAAATGTACAATTTCTCAGAGAGTGTTACAACTCCAAATCTAGCCCAGTAGATCTTTATTCCTTGAATAAAGGTTGTTACTCCCCAGAATTCTATGGAGAATTTCTTATGAAAGCCAAGCTTTCACCGATTGTTTTATGGGAATTTCATTGTCAAGAAGCGACATATTATCATTATTTTACATGACATTCATGTCAATGCACTCCCACTAACCTCCTTATATACACAAGAATTATTTCGTTTTGAGTCAAATCATAAACCATTATGATTATTTCAAAACGTCAGTTCCAAGAACCTTATGCTTGCTTCAATCCAAACATGGATCGAATAACCGCAAACCTTGTTTGTCGGTTATACAAAATCGTCAGGATGTTGAAAGCATCCTCCAAAATGTTTCCTTTTCAGGAAAGCGATTTTGATCTGCAACTGACACATTTCAAAAATGAAATATGCAGTTATCAACAAGCATCTTCAAAATGGATTTACCATGGCAACAGGTAAAAGGTTGAACCGTTATTAACACAATGTTGATAACGATACCTTTCCGTCAAAAGCCTAGCTTTGTACGTTGGTATGTTGCCATCCATGTATGTCTTCCTTGAAGACGTTTAATGTACCATAGGCACAATGCCTTGTGGTACAACAACTAGTATCCAAAATAGTTGTTAAACATGGAATCCATTCCGGACTCATGGCACTTTGCCATAATAGGGAGTCGATACCTCGTATCACTTCCTCAAAATGTAGTCGGTGGATGTACCTTCATAAGATTGACATCTTTATGAGGTTAGATCAGAAACCCATACCCTAGGTCGTTTTCTGACTCTATCCGATCTACGAGTGTTTGTGTGTATTGAAGATTAATGGTATAGATTCATCATAGATGAACTATTTGTGTTCCATTATGGACTTCGTGCCTAGAACAATATTACTCCGATTTTCATCGAATATCACTATCCTCCCACTGACCACTACATATCGGTATTTCACTCAGGAAAAACCGCATGGTGAGCAACAATCACATTGTTCTCATGTGAGATTTATAAGTACTATACTTATGGTTTCCCTTAGGATAACCTATATTGGCACTTATCCAATTTGGGTCCTTAGTTTGGTATCATCCAAACGTTATGCCTAGCATACCCAAATTGTCAGGAATGAGAAACCTCGTTTCTTTCCTGTTCATATCCTATACGATATCTGTCAAACAGATTTATATGGAACCTTATTCTAAATAAGTTTTGCTCTGATAATACATCCTTTAGAAGGAAATAGTAGCTCAGAGTGACTCGTGATTAGCCTTATCATGTCTAACATGATTCAGTTAATCCGTTCGGACACACCGTCTAACTGACGTGTCTCGGGAGGAGTCCTCATATGAAAGAATACCGTACTCTTTCATGTATGTACGAAACTTACTGCTTAAGTATTTTCCATTACGGCCTTACCGTGGCGGAATAATACTATAGCCGATCTGTTTATTTATTTTGTGTCGAAACTATAAAAGTTTCCGATTTGTGTTCTTCAAAAGAAACACATAACCATAACGTGATGCCACATCCGTTAAGGTCACGAAATATTCATGTTCACATCTAGCCTAGCTAGATATGGGCCCACTAACTTCACCATGAATAGGGCTAACAGATCGGTGGCACTTACACTATTACCAAGTAAATAGTATTTTAGGTACTTTACCTAATAAACTAGATTCGCATACCTTATTTGAATAGTCAAATCAGTCCTAGTATCCACTCTTCAAAAGTGTGGATATACGAGTCTAATTAAATTGTGTCCTAGACAACAATGCCACAAATAAGTCTATATTGATCAAATCAATTTGAGCTATTTATTTGTCAATTTATATGTTTGAGATTTTAATTATATTCAAAATATAAATTATGTTATTCACATCTAATGTATTTATCTCAGTATCATCTTTATATAATAACCACTGAGTGTTCTAGAAGATAAAGGTTTATCCACAATGGATTAAACACTGATATAGAGATAATGTCTCTAGTCAAACTAGTTACATTATAATAGTTCCTAATTTAAGTATACACCCGAAGGGTAGTTCCTAAACTTGGGTATCTACGGTCGAAACAGCG
>SKCR01004649.1:0-26264 GCA_019454045.1 Zanthoxylum bungeanum | reverse complement strand
TCTCATATCATCTCAATCCAGGAACTAATCATATGGACCTCTCTTCATTTATACATCTATGGTGATCTAATCACAAATGATGAGAGTGCAATTTCCTTGTCACATAGTTAATTTGTACAGCAACACCGTGATCTGTACAAATAGTGACGCTATTGGTCATATTATCCAACAACATCAACCGGCGCGGCGAAGCATCGTGGTAAAGGATTTTAACCCCTCCAAATAGGGGACCCTTAATCCGACTTACTAAGCCCATGTGCTCGATTGAATCATGCATACAAAGAATAAAGAAACAATAATATCAAACTTAGTATGCCCGATTGAACGTATCTTGCGTTCAACCGAACACACATTAGCTGGCGCGACAAAGCATCGTGGTAAAGGATTTCAACCCCTCCGAATAGAGGACCTTTCATCGCACTTACTAAGCCCATACGCTCGATTGTATCATGCATGCAAAAGTAACATACAGAATTCAAATAACAGAAAATAAATAAACCGAAGCAACATAAAACAAAAGAGGGCGCCGTTTACTCAAGCAGTACGTGGAATTGTATCCCGAGTACAGATCATACTACGTCCATTCTGAATCAGCTATGAAATTTATGTCCGGGTTTCCATCCGATATACCGCGAGAGTTGACACATCTTTTATTTTATTCCAAGTCCACAACATACAACACTGGTTTAGCGTCCTAGCTCACCGTTTTGCTGTTTTGCTTGCTGTTCGGCCTCCTTTCTGCTGCTATTCGGCCTCTGTTTTATCTGACCAACACTTCTTCTAGTTTCTCCCTCTCTTCGGAGGTTACTTCACTTGCAATCAGAATTTCCTTGGGGTTCTCAAGTGTACCCAAGTTAAATGTGGTAGTTCTGGCTGAACTGATGTAAAATATGCTTGATTCGTGCAGAGTAAATGGAAATGACTCAGGCAAGTAAGCAAAAGAAATGTCTTTATTATTGGATAATGCGTAAATACATTCAAACAAATCAGGAAGGTAAATGTCTTCATCATCTATAGACACTTCTTCCTCTGCAATTAGGTCTTCCTCAGGCTTTTCGTCCTCTCTCAGAGTCAGGCTCTCCCACTTCATCAGTTCTTCCTCCCAATTCTCTTCTTCTTTCTTCACAATTTCTTCAACTATCATCTTCTTACCCAACATATCCTGGAAGATCTCAAACCCAGGTACCACAATTCCATTAACTTCCATAATTTCAGGCTCCCCTTGATATCCTGAAGCTTTCACAAAACATTCCATCAGTTTCAGGCCCTTTTTCTTGACCTTTGGCTTTTCTTCATCAGGCTTCTACCCCAAACCCTTCCGAGTAGTCTGTCCTTTGAAATCTGGTAATTTTGAACCTTTACCCGGCTCAAACTTCATTTTCTCCATAATCCTAGCCACCCTAGGATCCACCCACTCCTCAAAAGTAGATGACACCTGAAACCTCGTGAAAAGTTGTATCTCCAAGGCAGCCATGGCATTATCTAACTCAGCCCGGATAGTAACAACTTCTCCCTCATACGGGAACTTGATCATCTGATGTAAAGTGGAAGGCACGCCCCCAAGTTTGTGAAACCAAGGCCTTCCCAACAATAAGGCGAAAGTAGCTGGGATGTCCAGTACTGTGAACTCAACCTCATCTTCAATCGGTCCTACCTTTACCATAGCCATGAAGGTACCCTCAACTCCCCTTTTACTGTCATCATAAGCCTTAATAGTCATACTGGAGGGGTCCAAGTCTGTTGCTTTCATACCTAATCTTGCCAGAATTTTCAGTGGGCACACATTGATGGACGAACCGTCATCCACCATCACACATGAAGTTATCTTGCCCCTCACCTCGGCCCTGATAAATAGAGGCCTATTATGATTCCTTCCCTCCGCCGGGAGTTCATCCTTAGAAAAAGATATCTGCAAAGCTTCTTTCTGAACTGACCCAACAAACATTGCAGGGTTGGCGTCTTCCGATACCACAATCTTGCTCAAGGCCTCAACCATGGCCTGCCTATGTTCCCGAGATGCACATAACAGTTCCCAGATACTCACTTGTGCTCTAGTCTTCCTCAATTGCCTCAGCACTATATCCCCCTCAGTATTTTCTACAGTCTCAACCACTTCTCTACCATCTGTCAAAACTTCATTACCCTTTTCTGCCACATCATTGTAAAAACGACCGCTGCGCGTCATTCCCCTTACTTGTTCCTCATCACTGCTAGAGAAATCAAGCCAAAAGTTTTTCCCCTGCTCAGTCTCATCTTCACTAGTACTATCCCAGATTCCCAGGCAAAAGGCTTGAGGGTGAAAGGATTTTAGGACAAGGTCTTCTGGGAGGCCATAATTGATTATATAGGCTGGTGGTGGTACGGCACGGTAGTTGGGTAAGGGGTTTCTGTGTGTGTCGAGCTGTTCTGTTTCTGGGTCAGGTATTTTGTTGGAGTCTATCAGGTCTTGGATTTCATGGCGGAGTCGGGCGCAGTTGTCGGTGTCATGGCCCTTTTGTTGGTGAAAGTGACAGTAAAGGCTTAGGTTATAATGTGATGGTAGGGGATTGGGTAATGGTTTGGCTTCCAAGGGTTTTAAGAGCCCTTGCCTCTTCAGTTTCTCTAGCACCTTGGACAAGGGCCTTCCCAAGTTGGAAAACTGCCGGTTCCGGATAGTGGAAATCTCAGCAGAAATGGGCTTTGTTCCCGATGTTCCCCCAATGGGCCTCCTGTTTAGACCATAGAATTTTCTGTTTTCCGCCTCTTCGTCTTCTATGTCCATGACAGTCTCCCTCAACTGCCGAAAGTCTGTAATCATGGAGGTCATCCTCCTCAACTTGCTGTAAATAGAGGGCCTGGTGCCCTTGATAATCATTTTAATCTGGTCCTTCTCCGAGGGCCTAGTCTGCATCTTCAACAACTGACCCCTCCACCGGTCCACATACTCCTTAAAACTCTCCTCCGCTTTCTGCTTAACATTCTCCAGATCACGGAGTGACAGATCGATCTCTAGGTCAGTGACATACTGCTTCAGGAAGGCATCCGCCAACTCCCTCCAATCTTCCTTTATTTTCTTCTCCAAACTGTGGTACCACACCACGGGAGCTCCCTCGAGCGACATTCCAAACATTTTATGCACTTGGCGCTGAGACAGGCCAACTGAACTCATGACTGATACAAACTGTCGGAGATGCACCCTTGGATCCCAATTCCCGTTAAACTTAGCCATATCAGGCATCTTGAACTGTGCCGACAACTGTTCCTCGAAAGTCAGTGTGTCATAATCCAACAAATCCTCATTCTTACCCCTCATCTTGCGGGTAACTGACTCAACCTGATCCCGAAGTTTCTGTAACTCTGCCTGAGACTTAGATACTCTGCCATATCATCATCAAAAGTGGGGATATCATCCCCCAACCCATTCGGAGGCTCCTCACGCCTCACATTCTCAGAAATTCCCCCAGCACGGGGCACAGCCATACCAGCCACAGCAGTAGTCAAAGCTTGCAACTGTTCAGTGACCTTGGCGAGACTGTTCTCTAACTGATCCATACAGGATACCTCATTACCAGATTCACTCATGACTGTTACTGTTCTTTTAATGAGCCTTGTCCCTTCTCTAACCCAAACGGTATCTATGATGTCTTTTTATGACATAGATGGTGTTAACATGATATATGTATGTATGAGGTGCACGAGATGCATGTAACATATATAACAAACTACATTAACTAAAATTCTCAAACAAATCGGCCCGTTATCATTTTAGAAACTTTCGGGCTAACTGTCATAGGAGTGAACTCGTCCCAGTTTAAATGGCCCAACAAGTTCACATCTCATGGCAAGGAGCCCAACTGAATCCAAATGGTAATGTTCCGAACACAAGCACAAAGTGGCCCATCAACACTTAGAAGCTTTTGGCCCAATCGTCATAAAATACGTTCTTGTCCCAATTTAAATGGCCCAACAAGCCCATATCCCATGACAAATGGTCCAAATGGATCCAAACGACGATGTTCCAAAACACAAGCATAAGATAATGCAAACATAAAGTAATAATTTCTACGTAATAGCCCATCAACACTTCAGAAGCTTTGGGCCTAGTAGTCATAAGGTACGAACTCGCCCCAGTTTAAATGGCCCAGCAAGTCCGCATTTCTAACAATAGTCCAACTGCATCCAAATGAGGATGGTCCACAAGCACATATTCAAGGAAATAATTGTTACTTTAACCATACAAACCTGGTCTATGGGTGGGTTCACAAGAGTGTAGACAAAGGCTCTCACTGGCGAAGGATGACCCACAACTAGCTCTCCCCAATCAAGGGTTCGAGCGACCAAGTGAGCGCACCCTTTTTATACACTAAGGTACGTGCCAATGAGCTATGGTGTGTGACTGACTGTCAAAAGGATTTCCCATTGTAGATTCCCTAGAGGGAGGGTGGAGCGAGGCTCTCTTAAGTACCCTAGCCTCTTAGGCTCTTATCGCTTGGTGACAGGAATAAACAACGAGTCCTCCAAATTAGTCCATCACAATAGGCTAAGGGTAGATGGCCATATAGGTGCCTTCACAGCTTTTCCTTCTAGGAAGGTAGTGAATGAAGAAAGACACCAAACCATTACCTAGCCTCAAGATGCCCTTGATTAAACCCTCATTTTATCCACTATAGACACGGTCAATTAAAACATAAATCCAGACATTACAAGACAATATTTCGGGGCCGATTCTCTATCCCCAGTGGAGTCGCCAGACTGTGGGACACAAAAACTGGACGACGCATGCTGTCCCGGGCTCACGGCCCGGTCGGGAGTACGGAGTAGCCACAGGAGACTAAACCGCAGAATAATGGAGTCGCCACCTGGTGTGAACCAGGAAAATGAGATTTAAGTCCGCACTCACCCCTCGCAAGGGAAGACCTCAAACTGTTGGGTTCGGAATGGTCCCTTACTTATGTCACTTGTAATGAAAGGATTTATGTAATAATTTAATCAAGTTTAAGTAACCTTATTTCCAAGAGTATCATGCTTCTAAATTCACATGCATACATCAACAAGTACATCTAAATTTACATGTAACACATATCCGAATTTGCATATAGCCTATTAGTATGTAATCTATGTCTCAATTTGCATACATAAAGATTAACACACGGCAAGCATACAAGTTAATAAACACATTATACTCATACATGTGGGGAATACAGATGAACGACACCTACACAATCTTGCATAATGCATAGAAACAATCAGGTTTATCATACGAAGGAATAGCTACTAGGGACAATTAGGTATGGAATCTGATGAAAATAACTCAGTTCAGTGGGTGCGTGTTCGCGTAGTGTTCGAGAACGCGTTCGAACGGTAAACAGAAGGCTCACATTCGTATAGCATTCGAGAACGCGTTCGAACGGAGCCAGACCTGATGCATGAAACACTAAGAAGATGCGTGCGCGTTCGCGTAGCGTTTGATAACGCGTTCGAACGGTAAACATAAGGTTCACGTTTGTATCACGTTCGAGAACACGTTCGAACGGAACCAGACATGATGCATGATGAAACTAAGAAAATGCGTGCGCGTTCGTACGGTAAACAGAAGGTTCGCGTTCTCGAATGCGTTCGAAAGGAACCAGACCTGATGCATGCAACACATTCATAGGCAAGCAAATCCACAATGTGGGACCTCAGGTATCCGATTGAACTCATCTCACATCCAATTGGATATACACCAACCGGCGCGGCAAAGCATCGTGGTAAAGGATTTAAACCCCTCTAAATAGGGGACCTTTAATCCGACTTACTAAGCCCATGCACTCGATCGTATCATGCATATAAAGAATAAAGAAACAATAATATCAAACTTAGCGTTCGAGAACGCGTTCGAATGGTAAACAGAAGGTTCACGTTCATGTGGCGTTCGAGAACGCGTTCGAACGGAACCAGACCTGATGTATGCAACACATTCATAGGCAAGCAAATCCACAATGTGGGACCTCACGTATCCGATTGAACTCATCTCACATCCAATCGGATATACACCAACCGGCGCGGTAAAGCATCGTGGTAAAGGATTTTAACCCCTCTAAATAGGGGACCTTTAATCCGACTTACTAAGCCCATGCACTCGATCGTATCATGCATACAAAGAATAAAGAAACAATAATATCAAACTTAGTGTACCCGATTGAACGTATCTTGCATTCAACCGAACACACATCAACCGGCGCGGTGAAGCTGTTAGACATTATGTCCCATAGCGTCACTGTTTGTAAATGATATTGTATTATTGTACAAAATTAACTATGTGATAATGAAATTGCCTTTTGCCGTTTTGTAATATTATTTACTTTGATAATAAATGGCGAAAGTCCATATGATTAATACTGGATTGAGATGATATGAGACAGTATCAATCTATAAAAGTTTAATCATTAAATATCCCTAGTCGGAGTATTATCGAGATCGGACATCGATAATGCGGAATAGACTAGTATTGCGCTTGTGCACGTTGTGAGGGCACAACAGCATAGTTCTCATATATTTAAGTATTGGATACTTATGCAAGTGCAATAGGAGGTTGTGTTTTACCGATGGTACGGAAAACAGCTTCGCTCTGGATAGACCCCGCGGAATCCCATTGGTAGTATGTCTGCGTGTCTATGGGAGGCCGCATCAGGGTAGGTGTATATGGTCTTAACCTGAGACTTACATCGCTAGTACTTGCGACAATCGGTAAACTTTGGTTTTGGTGGTTGGGGACCCTAACCGGTTCTGTGTACACCTCTTCTGGGTTTATCGAGAATCGTAGTGTACTGGATGTGATGTCAAGATGGAAGTATCGCTTCAGACATATGGAGGTGATGATCACGCAGGACACAGAACTAGTACTCTATAAAAGGTTGCAACCGTCGGGACAATATGACTAGGTCAGGATTGTCGATTTAAAGAGACTAGCTGTGCTTGATGTCCGATATATGTTTCGTACGGGGCAGACACATCTCCAGCCCCAGGCCTAGCATGTGATCATCCGATACTGGATCGATGTACGCAATACTACGGTATACTACGCCTGATACAGATCTTATATTCCTATAAGAATATTTCTGGAGAATTGGGTAGGCATGGCGCTTTGCTAGAAGCCAACCTTGTCTTGTAAATCGGTAAAGACGTAGTACGAGGTACGTACGTGTTCGGATTATCCGACGACCGTATTACTGCCAAAATATCCGGAGATCTCTTGGGTCGCTTCCTGAAGATTCACCTATGATATTTGATTCGAACTTAATTAATCTTGGATTAATTGCGGAGAAACTTTATCTCGGATAAAGTGCCTTTTAGAGAGAGAGAACGATTAATTTGGAATTAATCGATAAAATTATTATATTCGATATAATAATCGAAATTCGATTTCGACGCGAAATTAAAATTAGATTTTAATTCGGGCATACGAGTTAATTTAGAATTAATTCGTAAGCGACGTAAATAATAATTTCGCTAGGAGCGATTATTTATTTAAATCGATTTAATTAACGTCGCGACGCTAGCTCGGTATTTCGGAAATATCGAACCCGAACGCGTGAGTGGACGTGGGCCCACTTTCATTGGGAAACGTGTGGGGCCCACATGACACTGTCATTATATGCATTATTTTATTGATAAGGCATTGCATGTTAATAGTGTACAAAACACTCTAAGGCATTGCATGGTGATAGTGTGCATTTCACTCAAAGGCTTTGCATGGAGTTTGAGTGTTTGACACTCTAAGCCATTGCATGGTTTATGTCATAGATTTATTATTATTTAATAAATTATAACATAAATATAAATTGATTTTTGGTAATACAAAAATTAATTAATCAAGACATACACAAAAACTCTCTTTCTCTCTCAATTGCCGTGAACTCCATTGACAAGGGCAAGGAAGATTTGATCTTCCATTCTCCATTTTGCTAGCACAAGCAAGGGATCAAAAGAGGTGATAGGGAAACCATCAAGAGCTTGGAATACAATAGCTTGGAGCTTCAAGTCTTCTTCCTCCTCTTGGCCGAATCCTCCACCACTTGGAGCTTCTACCATTTGATCATCTACTTCATCACAAGGATTGTAAGTATGATTCCGCCATATTCATGTTCATATATATTCTTTATAGTATTTCACATGCTTAATCTTTGTTTGGGACATATTATAGAAACCAACAATGGTATCATTGAGCTAGGTTTAAGCATGAAATACTTTAGGTTAAAATTTGTGAAAATTGATTGAAGCATGTTCTTGTGAAATTTGATGAATGAGTATGCTTAGATGTATGTTAAATGACATTATATGAAATCAATTTTATGAAAAATGCATTGGATGATTTTTCCCCAAAATTTTGACCTTGGCCGAATGGGTGTGTGTGAAATTGATTGAAGCATGTTCTTGTGAAATTTGATGAATAAGTATGCTTGCATGTATATAGAATGATATTACATGGAATCAATTTTATGAAAAATGCATTGGATGATTTTTCCCCAATATCTTCACCTTGGCCGAATGGCATGATGAAATTGATATAAGCATTTCTTATGAAATTTGATTAATAAGTATGCTTGCATGTGTATAACATGATGTTATATGGAATCAATTTTATGAAAAATGCATTGGATGATTTTTCCCCAAATCCATGCCTTGGCCGAATGTGTTGCTACTTGGAGTGGATTGAAATTTTGTGTTTAAGATCATTAGATGACTTAGAACGTGTACGGGACGTAGATTAGTAATTCAATCGGATTGAAAAACAAATCGACACAAAAAACTCACCTTGGCCGAATGTACAAGGACATGAAATGGAGTTGATTTTTGATAAAATTAATGTTGGACATTTAATTTGATAAATACATGATTAATAAATTAAATGGGTATTTTTGAAATATTTGGTTTAATATATTAATCTTGGTATTACACTTTAATTAATTGGACTTTAATGTTTGGAATATTAAAATTTAATTAATGGGCTTTAATAATTTAATTGGGCCTTATGGGCTTAAAATTGGTTTTATGGCACTTAAGGGTGATTCCTTATTTGGGCTTGGCAATTGGGTTTGACCCACATTGACCAAAGCCCAAGCCTTAATAAATCAATTCTAAGCCCATTTGACTTGAATTAAATTCAACATTGGATTTTATTGGGCTTTGAGACCCAATAGGATTAGATTTAGAATCTAAGTCTTTAAAGCATATTAAAAGTGTAAACATTTGATTTGGAATAAATAATTGGATTAGTATTGAATACGAATTAAATTAGATTTAATTAGTAGTTCGATATAATTCGCGAATTCGTACTTATGTACTTATTCTCAATCGAGTTGGACTCGCACAAAATCAAACCGTTGTTTGAACATTGGATGATCACTTTAACAAAGACTAATTAATTGGATTAGATTGGTTGTAAAAGCATGTCTTGTTTGAATATATATGTATGTGATGAATGAATAGTGTATATCGGATGGATATTAGAAGGGAAAGGGTAATTTTAGAAATTATTGTAAATTTGGAATTTATAAATTGGACCTGCGTGTCCAGCCTTATCTCTTTATCTCTTTGTATTCTCTTCTCACCTAATTCCCCTCAATGTAAATGAGGTTTCTCTTATTGTATTATGTAATTGGGTAGTTGTAGAATAGTGCTAGCGGGGAGAGGAAAGGGAGTGATTTGTTCTAGGAACAAGTTGTTTATATATCCATCCGCATATCACTATTAATTTACTTTACGCGCTTTATGATGTTTTAGAAGCATGCTTAAGGGTGTATGATGATGAGACCTAACAAAGATAAATAAATTGGTTGCCAATTACGCGAAAATCCCTCAATTTATATTAAGCAATATCCTTCCATTGAATGGTTCTTGTTCAAGATCCAAAGTTGGCATTGGTTTGTTTTTGACCAAAGTCAAGACCTTTGTCAACCTGGATGTACTTGAATCATGAGAGTTTTGTTGCATATCGGTGTCTTGTCCAAATCGTGATTTTTATTGGCCAAAGTCAGGATCACTTTTTGTCCAACGACATTGATTACGAAACTTTCCTCGTCAATGGGTCCCGCTTAACGGAATCATTAGGTTTGTTTTGGCCAAAGCCAAGGCCTAGTTGATTCGGAGGATATGGTTAGGAAAATGTATTGGATACATTGACATTATACATATGTTTCGGACTTGGATGTCCACCTAACCGGATCTAGGAATTGGATGAGATCCAATTGATCATGGAGATCTACCTATGTTAAATAGCATACATTTTTATTGGCCAAAGTCAAGGTTGTGTGTTATTTAACGGGATCCTAGCCCACTAGGAAATTAGATTTCCCGAGTTCTCTACAGAGGGTTAGAAACTTGAAGAAAATAGTGGGAGGCTATTATTGAATTTGCAATTTCGTTCAGATACTTAGCCTTACGCGTCTTTCAAAATCATTTCGTCAATATTTTAATAATTAGTTGGACTAATATATTGTTATTTTTTTGTAACAGTTTGACTGTACCCATAACATCGTTGACTTTATAGTTGGACTATAGTTGTCAAGATGATGGCAAAGGTAATATCCGCGACATAATCATGGGCGATAATGTCTTCAAAGGGACAAACTTTGCCGACTGGGAAATGAACCTCAAGATAGTGCTTGGGGCTGAGAGGATACTGTATACTATTCAGAGACCTCTCCCGCCTAAACCCACTGAGCCACTGGAGCTAGAGTTATGGAAAACTCATAGTGACGATTGTGACCAAGCTCAGTCAGTTATGCTAGCTGCAATGACCCAGCATTTCAGACGCCAGAATAGGGACTTGGATCCCTATAACATGATGGCAAGATTGCGTGATCTTCACCGCACCAATAAAGATGAAGAGGTACGAGCTAGTAAGGAAACTCTTCCGCTCCCGGATGACAGATGGCGCATCAGTTGAAGCCCACGGGACTCAAATGATCGCCGATATTGATGAGTTGGCCAATATGGGAATAGTCTTGGAGGCTGAGCTGACTATAGATATGATCTTGCAGTCACTTCCTGATACTTGGAAACAAATCATAGTCAACTACAAGTTGATGGATACAGATGACACTCTTGGAGAGCTGTTATCTATCTTGAAGGAGTCCGAAAGGGAACTCCTAAAGGGGAGCAAGCGCGAGGCGCATTTGCATCGACCTCTCATGCGCCAAAGGGTGGCCCCAAGGCAATTGGAGGTGCAAGGAAGAAGAAGTTCAAGAAAAAGGGCAAAGGCAAGTTGACAGTGGCTTCTAGGAAGCCAAAGGACAAATCTCACGACATCTGCCTCAACTGCGGCAAGAGGGGTCACTGGAAACGTGACTGCCGAATGGGCAAAGGGCAGAGGAGGATATCAAGGATGGCAAGGCTATCGCTTCTGGTATGTTTGTTATTGAGATAAATATGAATACTTCTAGTTTTAAAAATTGGATTTTTGATTCTGGTTGTGGTGCTCATATTTGTACTGATGTGCAGGATCTGCAGGATAGCAGGGTGCTGGCATCCGGGGAGATGGATCTACGGGTTGGAAACGGAACACCAGTTGCTGTTTTGGCCGTAGGGACTTTTGTTTTAGAACTGCCCTCAGGGCATGAACTTAAACTTTTGAACTGTTATTTTGTACCTAGTTTAACTAGGAATATTATATCTGTATCCTTGTTAACCCAGCAGGGTTACACTTTTGTATTCAGGAACACTGGGTGTTATTTATATAAAAATGATGCAGAAATTTGCACAGCTGTTGCAAATAACGGTCTTTATATTTTGAATATAAATGAATCTCCTAAAATGACAAACAAAAGGCTCAAGAGAAATAATCTAAAAGATGAAGCTTATATGTGGCATTGTCGTCTGGGACACATCAACAAGACTCGCATATCCACACTTTCGAAGAGTGGGTACTTGGACGAATTTGATCCCAATTCATATGACGTCTGCGAATCTTGTCTTTTAGGCAAAATGCCTAAATCACCTTTTAGCGGTAAAGGTGAACGTGCCACAGAACTGTTGGCTCTTGTTCATACTGACGTATGCGGGCCCATGTCTAGCCAGGCTAGAGGTGGATTTCACTACTTCGTAACCTTTACAGATGATGCATCTCGTTACGGTTATGTGTATCTTATGAGACACAAGTCGGAAACTTTTGAGAAATTCAAAGAGTTTCGACACGAAGTGGAGAAACAAACAGGGAAGAGTATTAAGACATTACGGTCAGACCGTGGTGGCGAATACTTAAGTTATGAGTTTCAAGATTACTTGAAAGAATATGGTATTCTTTCACAGTGGACTCCTCCTGGAACACCGCAATTAAACGGTGTGTCCGAACGGAGAAACCGCACCTTGTTGGACATGGTGAGGTCAATGATGAGTCGCACTGAGCTACCAATATCCTTCTGGGGATACGCATTAAACAGTGCTATACTTATTTTGAATAAGGTACCGTCGAAGTCTGTTGAACAGACTCCATATGAGATATGGACAGGAAGGAAACCAGGTTTCTCTTTCCTGAAGATTTGGGGATGCTGGGCATATGTTAAACGTTTGGAAGGTACCAAACTTGAACCCAAATCTGATAAATGCCTTTTCGTAGGATATCCTAGGGAAACCAAAGGATATTACTTCTATCACCCACAAGAGAACAAAGTATTTGTTGCTCTACAAGCATTTTTCCTTGAGAAGGATTTTTTAAATGCAGTGGTAAGTGGGAGGAAAGTAGAACTCGATGAAGATCGTAGTGATACTGTTCCTGGCAATGAATCAACGACGGAACAAGAACAGACCGTCCGGGATGAGTCTGTACCACAAACTTCACATACACAAGGACCGCGTAGGTCGGAGAGAGTCAGAACAGTACCTGAGAGGTATGGGTTCCTGATCTCACCTCATGTAGATATTAATCTTATTGAGGATAATGAGCCGGCTACGTATGAGGAAGCGATACAAATATCGATTCCGCTTTATGGCAAGAAGCCATGAAGTCCGAGATGGATTCCATGTACGCCAACCAAGTTTGGACACTGGTTGATGCACCAGAAGGCGTAAAGCCTATTGGATGCAGATGGATCTTCAAGAAGAAGACCGACATGGATGGCAACGTACAAACGTACAAAGCTAGGCTTGTAGCGAAGGGGTATCGTCAACAATATGGTATTGATTATGACGAAACCTTCTCACCCGTTGCCATGATTAAATCCATTCGGATAATGCTTGCAATAGCTGCATATTTCGACTTCGAGATATGGCAGATGGACGTTAAAACCGCTTTCCTTAACGGAAACTTTTGGAGGATGTTTATATGCAACAGCCTGACGGTTTTATCGTACCTAGACTTGCAAACAAGGTTTGTAAGTTAAATCGATCCATTTATGGATTGAAGCAAGCATCACGGTCATGGAATCAGCGTTTTGATGAGATCATAAAGGAATATGATTTCGTGCAAAACGCAGATGACCCTTGTGTATACAAGAAGGTTAGTGGGAGAGCACTTACTTTTATTGTCCTTTATGTCGACGACGTATTGCTTATAGGCAATGACATTCCCATGCTAACGTCGGTGAAAGCTTGGCTTTCATTAAAATTCTCCATGAAAGATCTGGGAGAAGCAGCCTTTATTCTTGGAATAAAAATCTACCGGGATAGATCTAGAAAGCTGCTTGGACTCTCCCAGAGTACATACATTGATAAAGTGTTGAAGCGATTCAACATGGAACAATCCAAGAGGGGATTGGTTCCAATGGTACGAGGTACCTCTCTGTCTAAGGACATGTGTCCTAAGACTCAGGAAGAGAGAGACAACATGAGTCGGATACCGTTCGCCTCGGCAGTCGGATCGATCATGTATGCCATGATATGTACACGACCTGATGTCTCATATGCTTTGAGCATGTGCAGTCGCTATCAGGCCGATCCAGGTGAAGGTCACTGGATAGCAGTTAAGAATATCCTTAAGTATCTTAAACGAACTAAGGATGCTTTCTTAATTTATGGAGGTGGAGAACTTGCGGTATCTGGGTATACCGATGCAAGTTTCCAAACCGACAAGGATGACTACAAGTCGCAATCCGGGTACATTTTTTGTTTGAATAACGGAGCAGCATGAGCTGGAAATCTTCCAAGCAAGATACTGTTGCCGATTCAACAACAGAAGCGGAGTAGTACATCGCTGCATCTGAAGCAGCAAAGGAGGCAGGAGGCAGTTTGGATCCGAAAGTTCCTAATCGGATTAGGAGTAGTTCCGTTAGCAGCTGAGCCCGTTCCATTGTATTGTGACAATAACGGGGCGGCTATAGCACAGGCTAAGGAACCAAGGTCTCATCAACGGTCCAAGCATGTTCTTCGACGTTACCATCTGATTCGGGAGATTATACATCGTGGCGATGTAAAGGTCGAGAAGGTCACATCAGATGACAACATTGCAGATCCGCTGACGAAGGCTGTTCTTCAGCAAGTTTTTGAACGACACATACATAGTTCGGGTATTAGATGCTTGAGTGACTGGCTATAGGCCAAGTGGGAGATTGTTAGACATTATGTCCCATAGCGTCACTGTTTGTAAATGATATTGTATTATTGTACAAAATTAACTATGTGATAATGAAATTGCCTTTTGCCGTTTTGTAATATATTTACTTTGATTAATAAATGGCGAAAGTCCATATGATAATACTGGATTGAGATGATATGAGACAGTATCAATCTATAAAGGTTTAATCATTAAATATCCCTATAGTCGGAGTATTATCGAGATCGGACATCGATAATGCGGAATAGACTAGTATTGCGCTTGTGCACGTTGTGAGGGCACAACAGCATAGTTCTCATATATTTAAGTATTGGATACTTATGCAAGTGCGATAGGAGGTTGTGTTTTACCGATGGTACGGAAAACAGCTTCGCTCTGGATAGACCCCGCGGAATCCCATTGGTAGTATGTCTGCGTGTCTATGGGAGGCCGCATCAGGGTAGGTGTATATGGTCTTAACCTGAGACTTACATCGCTAGTACTTGCGACAATCGGTAAACTTTGGTTTTGGTGGTTGGGGACCCTAACCGGTTCTGTGTACACCTCTTCTGGGTTTATCGAGAATCGTAGTGTACTGGATGTGATGTCAAGATGGAAGTATCGCTTCAGACATATGGAGGTGATGATCACGCAGGACACAGAACTAGTACTCTATAAAAGGTTGCAACCGTCGGGACAATATGACTAGGTCAGGATTGTCCGATTTAAAGAGACTAGCTGCTTGATGTCCGATATATGTTTCGTACGGGGCAGACACATCTCCAGCCCCAGGCCTAGCATGTGATCATCCGATACTGGATCGATGTACGCAATACTACGGTATACTACGCCTGATACAGATCTTATATTCCTATAAGAATATTTCTGGAGAATTGGGTAGGCATGGCGCTTTGCTAGAAGCCAACCTTGTCTTGTAATCGGTAAAGACGTAGTACGAGGTACGTACGTGTTCGGATTATCCGACGACCGTATTTACTGCCAAAATATCCGGAGATCTCTTGGGTCGCTTCCTGAAGATTCACCTATGATATTTGATTCGAACTTAATTAATCTTGGATTAATTGCGGAGAAACTTTATCTCGGATAAAGTGCCTTATTTAGAGAGAGAGAACGATTAATTTGGAATTAATCGATAAAATTATTATATTCGATATAATAATCGAAATTCGATTTCGACGCGAAATTAAAATTAGATTTTAATTCGGGCATACGAGTTAATTTAGAATTAATTCGTAAGCGACGTAAATAATAATTTCGCTAGGAGCGATTATTTATTTAAATCCGATTTAATTAACGTCGCGACGCTAGCTCGGTATTTCGGAAATATCGAACCCGAACGCGTGTGAGGACGTGGGCCCACTTTCATTGGGAAACGTGTGGGGCCCACATGACACTTGTCATTATATGTTATTTATTGATAAGCATTGCATGTTAATAGTGTACAAAACACTCTAAGGCATTGCATGGTGATAGTGTGCATTCACTCAAGGCTTTGCATGGAGTTGAGTGTTTGACACTCTAAGCCATTGCATGGTTTATGTCATAGATTTATTATTATTTAATAAATATAACATAAATATAAATTGATTTTTGGTAATACAAAAATTAATAATCAAGACATTACACAAAAAACTCTCTCTTCTCTCTCAAATTGCCGTGAACTCCATTGACAAGGGCAAGGAAGATTTGATCTTCCATTCTCCATTTTGCTAGCACAAGCAAGGGATCAAAAGAGGTGATAGGGAAACCATCAAAGAGCTTGGAATACAATAGCTTGGAGCTTCAAGTCTTTTCCTCCTCTGGCCGAATCCTCCACCACTTGGAGCTTCTACCATTTGATCATCTACTTCATCACAAGGCATTGTAAGTATGATTCCGCCATATTTCATGTTCATATATATTCTTTATAGTATTTCACATGCTTATCTTTGTTTGGGACATATTATAGAAACCAACAGAAGCATCATGGTAAATGATTTTAACCCCTCCAAATAGGGGACCTTTAATTCGACGACTTACTAAGCCCATGCGCTCGATTGAATCATGCATACAAAGAATAAAGAAACAAAATATTTCAAACTAGTATGCCCGATTGAACGTATCTTGTGTTCAACCGAACACACATCAATCGGCGCGGCCAAAACATCATGGTAAAGGATTTCAACCCCTCTGAATAGAGGACCTTTCATCGCACTTACTAAGCCCATGCGCTCGATTGTTTCATGCAACAAAGTAACATACAGAATTCAAATAACAGAAAATAAATAAACCGAAGCAACATAAAACAAAAAAGAGGGCGCCGTTTACTCAAACGGTACGTGGAATTGTACCCGAGTACAGATCATACTACCGTCCATTCGGATCGGCTATGAAATTTATGTCCGGGTTTCCATCCGATATACCGCTAGAGTTGACACATCTTTTATTTTATTCCAAGTCCACAACATACAATATTTCATGATACATGCATATTTATCTACTCAAGGGCCACAATATGCACTTAACATAACAATCATGCGAACAATACTCAATAAATAATGAAAATAAAACAGAAAACGAATGTGGAAAATACCCTCAGTCTAAACCTTTTTTGCCAACTTTCAGGCTTGCGTTTCACGGACGTCGGAATGGTAAAGCTCATCAACTTCTCCGGTTCACTGGTTTAGCGTCCTAGCTCACCGTTTTGCTGTTTTGCTTGCTGTTCGGCCTCCGTTCTGCTGCTGTTCGGCCTCTGTTTTGCTGCTGTTTCCTCTGTATTTTCTGCTCATTATTCAGGTCACTGTTTTGACATTTCAATGGACTGTTCCGAGTGTTTTAGGAGGTGTAGGGGCTGCTGTTTTTCTGTGGAAAAGGGCTACTGTTTGGGGGTGTATTTTCGGTGATGTGTGGTGGTTTAGGGGCTGCTGTTTTCGGTTGTGGGGTGGGGGAGGTGAAGAGAATTATTTGTGTTTTTCTTCTTGCTATTGCCGTGAGTGGCTAGGGCTCTTGGTGTTGTGATTTTCGTGTAAGTCTTGTGTATGAGCTAGGGGTGCATGTCTTGGTTAGGGGTTGTTTATATAGAGAAGGGCTAGGGCTTCACCTTGTCTCACAAGGAAGGGATTTTGGCATTAAAAGGAGGATTTGATTTGGTATTCAACAAGGAAATGATTAGATTGAGGGGGGGCAAATCTTTGCTAGATTAGGAATACAAAATATTTAATTTGTTATAATTGATTTTAATTAGGCATGACATCTTTTTAATTTAGTATGTGATTTTGTTTAGTTAGGAAGTTAATATATTTGATTTGTCTTATTAGGTATGATATATTATGTTTTATTTAATTTGGTATATGACTTAATTAATTATTTTATTTAATTACATTATCTAATTAATATTTAATTTAATTCCCATGTGTTTTAAATGTGTTTTATTAATTGGGATGTGTTTTATGGCTTGGGGGGCAAATTGGGCTGGGGTGTGAGGCTAGCAGCAAAACCAGAAATATCGACGCCATTCGAACGCTAACGAACGCCCACAATCTGCTTACGTTCGAATGAAGTAACGAACGCAGCACTAACGAAGACAGTGAACTTGCGAAATGAATCTGATGACGTACTTATTCTGAATTTCCCCTTCCGACCTCCGTTTCCCGCAATATCCTTAGCTAAAAAGGTAGTGCCTCCAACTGAGACTCATCATCGGGTTTCACATGCGAAAATGCAATGCCTACAACATTGCACAGACTTCTTTACGTCATATCTCATGCATGTTTGCTTCTTTGATCATTTCGTTTGCACTACATGATTAATCATATCATTTCATTATTTGTACTTAGACAATCATCATTTATTTATATTTTCGTATTTTCTGCTTAATGTGTTCATGAGACTGTGAACTTGCATTTATTTCACTTACTTTTATGCATGCAAACTTAGATATAGGTTATTCTTGCGTATGTATGTTGCGTAGACTTGGTTATATTATTGCATGAATCCGTTCATTACAAGAGGCATAAGTAAGGGACCATTTCGAACCCAACGGTTTGAGGTCTTCCCTTGCGAGGGGTGAGTGCAGCCTTAAATCATTTCCCAGTTCACACTGGGTGGCGACTCCATTATTCTCCAGTTTAGTCCCTGCGGGCTAAGCTTTACTCCCGACCGGGCTGCGAGCCTGTAATAGCATCGCCGATTTCTGTGTCTTACACTCTGGCGACTCCACTAGGGATAGAGAATCGGCCCCGAAATAATGTCTTGTAATGTTTGTGATTTTTGCTTTAGTTAAATGTGTCTAAAATTGGGTTAGGACCAATGGGTTTAATCAAAGGCATTATTAAAGTTAGGTAATGGTTTGGTGTCTTCCTTCATTCACTACCTTTCTATAGCTGAAGGGAAAAGCTGTGAAGGCGCCTAGATAATCATTTACTCGAAGCTTACCGTGATGGACTAATTTGGAGGACCTATTGTTTATTCCTGTCACCAAGGCGATAAGAGCCTAAGAGGTAAGGGTAATTAAGAGAGTTCGCTCCACCCTCCCTCTGGGGAATCTTCAATAAGAAATCCATTTGACAATCATTCATATATCATCACTTGTTGGCACGTACCTTAGGGTATAAAAAAGGTGCGCTCACTTGGTCGCTCGAACCCTTGAGTGGGGAGACCTAGTTGTGGGCAATCCTTCGCCAGTGAGAGCCTTTGTCTACACCCACATAAACCCACATATGAACCATAGTTGTATGACCAATAGAAGCCATCCCTTTATGCTTGTGTTTGGGACCATCATCATTTGGATTCAGTTGGACTTCTTGTCATGGGATGTAAACTTGTTGGGCCATTTAAACTGGGACGAGTTTGTGTCTTATGAAAATTGGGCCAAAATCTTCTAAAATGCCGATGGACCACTTTGTGTTTGGGCCCCCTATCATTTGAAGTTATTTAGCCATGTTATCGCAAAAGTGTAAACCTGTTGGGCCTTTTTCAACTGGGACAAGTTTACACCTCGCAATAATATGATTGAATGCTTTGAAATGATAATGGGCCAACTTGTATTAAAACCTTGATGGGCTTAGAGAGTCCAAACACGATCCAAATATGCTAGAAGCATGAGTTCGATATCCGCACTAGCTTTCATCCAGAAAGGATACACCTTGTAACGACATATTTGCATACTTTTAGATGCTTCCAAGTTCATCCCCACAACCGTGATTACCGAAGGCCCAATTCATCGTTTCTAGAAAATGGCATGATCCCATAATCGGCTTAGTCCATGTGGAAAATAGGCTATCATTGTCTTTTACCGATGGAAAAGAACCGAGGTAGCCAGGGTTCACCTCATAGCATAGGAGAAAACGATTTTGTGTACCCCATATCGGTGCATAAGATAAGCAATACCTAGGTCAGAAATGGACATACCACGAGTGCGGGAGAAATAAGGTTGGAAGGATATATTCTCTTTGATTACCTCATGTGTTTTATACATCACACGCATGCATGTACCATGCTAACTCATAGTTTTAGCCGCCATAGATTTTCGTTGGGTTAGAGAGCAAGGAAGACTCGTCAAGAGACTGATAGCGAACATGAGTGAGTCTGATAACGAAGGTTCTCGCATGGATCAGTAGGAGACTAATCTCGCTAAGATTACTGAGCAGTTGCAAACGTTGACCGCCGCTATGGCCAGTATGGCAGCACCCCGCGTAGAAGGGGCATGAAGCTCTGATAATGTTAGGCGTGAAGAGCCTCCGAACAGGATGAGTGATGAGATCCCTGTTTTTGATGATGACATGGCTCAGTATGCCGTGGGAAGGGTAACCGGGTCTCAGGCCGAGTTACAAAAACTCAGGGATCAGGTGGAGTCAGTTACCCGCAAGATGAGGGGTAAGCATGAGGATTTGCTAGACTACGAGGCGATGACTTTCAAGGAGAAGCTGCTTTCTCAGTTCAAGATGCCCGACATAGCCAAGTTCAACAGGAACGGGGATCCAAGGGTTCATATCCGACAGTATGTTTCCATGATGAGTTCAGTGGGTCTGTCGAAGCGTCAGTTTCAGAAGATGTTCGGGATGTCATTTGAGGGGGCACCCGTGGTGTGGTATCACGACCTGAAGAGGAAGGTCAAGGATGATTGGAGGGCGTTGGCCTTTGTGAATAAGTATTTCACGGATTTGGAGATCGACTTGTCACTTGGTGACTTGGAGAATACCTAGCAGAAGCCGGAGGAGAGCTTCAATGATTATATAGATTGCTAGAGGAACCAGCTTTTGAAAATGCAGACTCGGCCCTCGGAGAAGGACTAGATCAATATGATCATCAAGGGTATTAAGCCCTCTATTTATGGCAAGTTGAGGAGGATGACCAATATGATTAACAATTTTTGACAGTTGAGGGAGACCGTTATGGATATTGAGGAGGAAGAAGTTGAGAACATGAAGTTCTATGGCCTGAATAGGAGGACCATTAGGGGGCTGTCGGGAGCAAAGCCTGTTTCCGCCGAAGTTACTGCCATCAGAAACATGCGTTTTTCTAACCTTGGTAAGCCTTGTCTAAGGTGCTTGAGAAGTTGAAGAGACAGGGACTCCTAAAACCCTTAGAAGCTAGACCACTTCCCAACCCTCCACCACCACACCTCAACATGAACCTATATTGCCATTACCACCAGCAAAAAGGCCATGACACCGACAACTGCACCCGCCTCAGACATAAAATCCAAGACCTCATTGACTCCCACAAAATACCTGACCCAGTAAAAGAACAACCTAACACCCAAAGAAACCCCTTACCTAACTATCATTCTGTTCCACCACCCACATACATGATTGGCTCTGGCCTACTTGAAAGCCTTGTCCTCCAAACCTTTGACCGCCAAGCCTTTTGCCTAGGAATTTGGGATAGTAGTAGTGAAGATGAGGCGGAGCAGGGGAAGAATTTATGGGAGAATTTCTCGAGCAGAGATGAAGAGGAGGTGAAGGAAATGACCTGTAGTGGACATTTTTACAGTGATGTAGCAGAGAAAGGCAAGGAAGTGTGGGCCGAAGGAAGAGAAGTTGTAGAGAACGTGTATAATGTTGAGAGAGATGTAGTGTTCCGTCAATTGAAGAAGACACGAGCACATGTGAGTATTTGGGAGTTGTTGTGTGCATCTCAAGAGCATAGGCATGCCATGGTTGAGGCTTTGAGTAAGATAATGGTACCGGAGGATGTCAACCCCTCAATGTTCGTAGGGTCGGTCCATAAGGAAGCTTTGCAGGTGATAACCTTCTCAGAGGGAGAACTCCCATTGGAGGGAAGGGATCACAATAGGCCGTTATTCATAAGAGCGGAAGTGAGGGGCAAGAGGACATCTTGTGTGATGGTGGATGATGGCTCATCTATCAATGTGTGCCCTTTGAAGATTTTGTCGAGGTTGGGTCTGAAAGTGACAGATTTGAGTCCCTCCAACATGACTATCAAGGCGTATGATGATAATAAGCGAGGAGTAGAGGGCACATTTGCGGTGATAGTCAAGGTGGGCCCAATTGAGGATGATGTTGAGTTCACGGTGCTTGATATCCCGGCCACTTTTGCTTTGTTATTGGGGAGGCCATGGTTTCACAAGCTTGGGGGTGTGCCCTCCACTTTGCACCAGGTCATCAAGTTTCCGTATGGAGGAGAGATCGTCACCATCAGAGCTGAGGTAGACAATGTTGCGGCCGCCTTGGAGACACATCCTTTCACGAGCTTCCAAGTGGCGGCAAGCTTTGAAGAGTAAGTGGATCCTAAGGTAGCTAAGATCATGGAAAAGATGAAGTTCGAGCCGGGCATGGGTTTGAGTGTTGGAGGAGCACTGCCGGACTTGAAGAGACAGACCACCATGAGAGGATTGGGATATAAATCTGACGAGGATAAGCCGAAGACTAAGAAGAAAGGGTTGAAGCTGGCAGACTACTTCGTGAAAGCTACGGGGTATTAAGAAGAGCCTGAACCAGTGGAAGTCAATGAGATCATGGTACCAGGATTTGAGATCTTCCAGGATGTGATAGGCAATGAGCCGCTGGCAGAAGAAGTTGCAAAAGAGGAAGATAAGTGGGAAGATGAGCTGATGCAGCTAGAGAGCCTGACGCTCGAGGAGAGCAAGGAGACCGAAGGAGACAAGGCTGCGGACAACGAATATGTTTATTTCCCTGATTTATTTGATTGTACTCATGCATTCGCTAATAATAAAGACATTCATTTCACTTACTTGTCTGAGTCTCTTCCTTCTAACTTGTACGACCTGTGCATATTTGACATTAAATCTACCAAAATAAGCGCATTTAACCTTGGTACGCCTGAAAGCCCCAAGGAAATTCTAATTGCGAGTGAGGTTACCTCTGAGGATTGAAAGGAATTAGAATGGATGTTAATCAAATATGCTAAGGTATTTGCTTGGTCCTACGAAGACATGCCAGAAGTAGATCGAAGTATCACCCAACATACGATACCGACTTATCCAAACACGAAGCCGGTAAAGCAGAAGCTCCGAAGGATGAGACCTGAGTGGGCCGAAAAGGTTAGAGAATAAGTTAAGAAGCAGATAGACGTAGGATTTCTAGAAGTGGTGAAGTACCCCGAGTGGTTAGCGAACATTGTGTCTGTGCCGAAGAAAGATGGGAAGGTTAGAATGTGCGTAGACTATAGAGACCTTAACAAAGCTTGCCCAAATGATGATTTTCCTCTACCCCATATGTTGGAGAATTATGACCCATAGCATCACTATTTGTACAGAACATGGTGTTGTTGTACAAATTAACTATGTGACAAAGGAAATTGCTCTTTTATCATTTGTAATTGGATTACCAAGATACATAAATGATAAAAGTCCATATGATTAATACCGGATTAATAAGATATGAGCCAATATTAATCCACTAAGGTTTAATCATTAAAATATCAATAGTCATAGTATTATCGAGATTGGACATCGATAATGTGGAATAGACTAGTATTGCACTTGTGCGCGTTGGGGGAGCATAACGTCATAGTTCTCATATATTTGGGTATTGGATACTCATGTAAGTGTAATAGGAGGTTATGTTTACCGATGGTACGGTAACAGCTTTGCTTTGGATAGACCCCTCTGAATTCCATTGGTAGTATGACTATGTGTCTATGGGAGTCTGAATCAGGGTAGGTGTATTTGGTCTTAACCTGAGACTTACATCGCTAATACTTACGACAATCAATATACTTTGTTTTGGTTGTCCAGGGCTTTAACAGGTTCTGTGTACGCCTCTTCTAGGTGTACTAAGAATCATAGTGTATTGGGTGTGATGTCAAGATGGAAGTATCACTCCAGTCATATGGAGATGATGATCACGTAGGATACGGAACTAGTGCTCTTATGTACTGCAGTCATCGAGATAATATGACTAGGTCATGCTTATCCGATTATAGAGACTAGTTACCAGAGATATTATATATGGTTCGTACGGGGCAAACACAATTCCAGCTCCAGGCCTTGCATGTGACATTCGATACTGGATCGCAATACGCAATACTATGTATACTACACCTGACAAAGATTATATATTCCTTTAAGAATATTTCTGGAGAATTGGGTAGGCACGGTGTTTTGCTAGAAGCCAACCATGTCTCGTAAATCGTTAAAAAAATAGTACGAGGTACGTACGTGTTTGGATAGTCCGATGACCGGATTTACTGCCAACATATCCAGGGATCTCATGGGTCGCTTTCCGAAGATTCACTGATGATGTATGATTCGAACATAATTAATCTAGGATTATTTACGGAGAGATTTTATCTAGGATAAAATACTATTTGTAGAGAGAGAACGATTAATTTGGAATTAATCGATAATTTAATATATTCGATATATTAACCTAAAATTAGATTTCGACGCGAAATTAAAATTGGATTTTAATTCGGGCAAACGAATTAATTTAAATTAAAATTGTAAATCGGTACAGACGTAGTACGAGTTACTTACGTGTTCGGATAGTCCGACGACCCGATTTACTGCCAACATATCCGGGGATATCATGGGTCGCTTCCCGAAAATTCACCGATGACGTATGACTCGCACTTTAATTAATCTGGGATTAATTTAAGAGAGAGAAATTAATCTAGGATTAATTGCGGAGATATTTTTATCTGGGATAAAATATCAATTAAAGAGAGAGAACGATTAATTTGGAATTATCGATAAAATAATATATTTGATATATTATACCAAATTGGATTTCGACGCGGAATTAAAATTAGATTTTAATTCGGGCGAACGAATTAATTTAGAATTAATTCGTTAACGACGTGAATAGTGATTTCGCTAGGCGTAATAATTTAATTACGACGCAACGGAAAATCCGTTAATTTGGAATTAGCGAACCCGAGCCCGGGATTATTTGCGAGCGCATTCACATTTCGAATTCGAGTGCGGCACGCAAGTCAAATCAAGCGTCAAATCGCAAGTCACATCAAGCGTCAAATCACATGTCACTTTGATTGATGTGACAATTGATTGATTGATGTGAGTTGATGTGTGATAATTGAAAGCATTAAATGCTTGATTTATTGAAATAGAAAAATGGTAAATGGTTTAAATAATTTTGGAAATTATAAGACCCTTTTTACACTTTTTATTTCCCACTCTCTCTCTCGGTTTTTAGGTTTTTGGAGCCATAAACCATCTCTCTCATCTCTTTTTCTTCTCTTCTTCCTCACGCCCAAGGGGCTGCTGCCTTCTACTTTTCTGGTTCAAAACCGAGTGTAGTAAGAGAAGAAATGAGTGATCTTGTTGCAAGATCAAAGTGCTAGCACACTCTAGGAGGCATACCAAGGTGATAGGGCAGTGTATGCGTGAGCATGGAAGTTTATCACAAAGCTTGGAGCTTCAAAGGACATCCATGGCCGAATCTTGGAGGAGCCAAATGGTGGACTGCCGTGAGAGCCACTGCCACTGCCGAGCTTGGAGAGGGCAGTTCATTTTTGTTCAACACCGCATCTCAACCGATCCTTGTGAGTTTTTTCCGCACCTCCTATGATTGTATTTACACTTATTTCATGCTTTATTAATGATATTGGGAAGCTTAGTGTAGATCAACAATGGTATCTTGAGCCTTTGAAAGCATGAAATTGTTTTTAGGGTTAAAATTGGGCAAAACAAATTTGAGCATGATTTAATGAAATTGGATGAATTAGTATGCTTAAATGTTGTTGAATTGATGATTGATTGGATCAATTTGATGAAAAAGTGTTTGGAATAATTTTCCCCAATTTCGGTTCGAGACTTGAGCATGAATAATTGGTTTTGATTTTGATCAAAATGTGTTGGACATGTTTTGTTAATGATAAGCATGATTAATTGTACAAATTGGTGTTTTGGAAATATCGATTTGGGTAATTAATAATGATATACACTTTGGTTAATTAGAATGTGAAATTTGGAATTTTTTATTTTAATTAATTGGGCTTAAAATTGGATTTGGGCTTGTTGTGTTGTAATTGGGCTTGTTGGGCTTGATTGTATCAAGTTAGGTTTAGTACAAAGGATTGGATCCAATTGGGCCCAAAACCACTTCCATAAAGCCCAAATGCGACTTAGTGAACCTTTAAAGTTTAATTGGGCCTAATGGGCCTAAATTGATTTCTGGGCTTATGGTGTAACTCCCGGATTGGATTTTGGTTATTCGGTTTGACCCGAGTTGACCAAAAGTCCATGCCTTAATAAATTAATAAAAGCCCATTGGACTTTAATTAAATTAATATTGGATATTAATCGGGCTTTGAGACCCGACGATTAAAT
>SKCR01004648.1:0-26259 GCA_019454045.1 Zanthoxylum bungeanum | reverse complement strand
TTTCTATTCGATGTTTTATTAATACAAAGCAGGTCCAATAATGGCGACGTTAATTAAAAAAATAATGATACAATGAAAGAAACTTTGATGTTACAATAGCATAGCTTCAGTTTGAATTTCTACAAACGCATGCATTTTCTTGTCAAGATCACTGAGAGAGATGGAAGAAACAAGAAAAAATGCTATAATGAAAGAAGAAGAAGATGATGAACGATCTGCAGAGATTGAAATATTGAAACATGCAATGGGGTTTTCGAATTTGTCAGTAATGAAATGTGCCATAAATTTAGGCATAGCTGAAGCCATTGAAAGAAATGGAACCCCAATGACACTCACCGAGCTATCCTCAACTCTCAAATGTGAGCCATCTCTTCTTCAACGCATAATGAGATTCCTAGTACACCACAAGATTTTCAAAGAGAAACCCACCTGCAGCCATGGCACCACCATAGCTTATGATCAAACACCTTCATCTCGCCGTTTGATGAGGCATGGAGAAAACAGCATGGCTGGTTTCATCTTGTATCAGAGCAGCCCAACGGTGCAGGCATCATGGCAGAGGTTAAGTGATCATGTGCTGGCTAACGGAACATCGGCGTTCGAGGAGGCTCACGGAAAGGATATGTGGAGCTATGCAGCTTCAGATGCTTCTTACAGTAAGCTGTTCAAAGATGCCATGGCTTCTACTGCTAGAATTGGAGTGTCTGCGATTATTGAAGATTTTCCTGAAGTGTTTGATGGGATTGAAACTCTTGTAGATGTTGGAGGTGGCGATGGGACAGCTTTGCGGATGTTGGTTAAGGCTTTTCCTTGGATCAGAGGCATCAACTTTGATCTTCCTCATGTTTTGTCATGTGCTGCAGAAGACAAGTGTCATGGAGTTGAGCATGTTGGAGGTGACATGTTTGAAAATGTTCCCAAGGCTGATGCTATTTTCATCAAGGTTTGTATTTGGTTTGGCTTGAGCTTGAAATCTGTTCACTAATTCAGACAACGATTCTGACCAGTAAAATATTATTGGTCAATAGTGGGGAAGGCCGTGTTTAACACGATAGTCAAATATTAATTTTTTATCTCTTTAATGACGGGTTCAAACCTTGGAAGAAAAAAAGATATCGAAATCTTCTGCACGATGACAACCATCAATTTAAAGACCCTAAATGAATTTCTAAAATGTGGTATCTATTGATATAAAATAAAAATTATTAAAACCTTAATAGTTTTTTTGGTTGAATGATTCATTTTCAGTCCAATAGTCCTAAGTTTGTGCCAAACTTTGGGGGCTTAGACAGTTACCTGTCTGACGAATGGTGGATTTTGCCACATATTCATTGATTTGTCTGGTTAACATATATATAAATTTTATGAATTTTGTAGAGGGTTTTGCACGATTGGCCGGATGATGAATGCATAAAAATCCTGAAAAATTGCAGAGAAGCAATTCCAAAAGACAAGGGGAAGGTGATAATTGTTGATGCAATCATTGAAGAGGATGAAGAAGAAGACAAGCTTAAGCTCAAGTCTTTGAGGTTGACGTTGGATATTGCTATGATGGCTATCACTAACAGAGGCAAAGAGAGAACCTTCAAGGAATGGGACTACATTCTTGAGCAAGCAGGTTTTAGCAGAAACAATTTCAAATCCATTCGTGCTGTTCAATCCCTCATCGTAGCTTTTCCTTAGTCTATTACAAGTCTTTTTTCTTATATATTTCCAAAACATTTTATCTTTATCTTTTCATTAAGGTTTGGTCTTGGAAAAGTTAAACAGCTAATATGATGTCAAATTGGGATCATGATTCAATATTAAGTTTGCGTTGAACACTGAATCAATTGAAATGATTTATTTAATATGGACTCCATGCGAGTTTCATTTATCTCCTAACAATGCCGTTTTTATCTTGTATTAGAGCAGCCTAATAATGTTGACAATTACGGTGGGCAAAAAATCCCGATTCTTAATCGAGATTTAGAATGAACGAAAAATTATACCGAATAAAAATTCTGGACGATTTTTTAACCCAAATAGAAAATTAGACTGGGATTTATGTTGATTTTTTTGTCCCAATTCAAAAACCAATCAAGATTTAAGCAAATTTTTTGTCTCGAATCATAAACGGGACGGGACGATCATATGCAACTAGACATCCCTATTACCATTCGTGGCAGGCATCATGGAAAAACTCGTTGTGTTCTTTAATTTGGCATCACTGTAACTCTTCATACATTTTGTTCTGTTCTCGGTGATTTAGTTGGAAAATTGAGCATAATCATGTATATCCCTTTTTCTCTTTTAATATAATCTTTATTTCCTATCAAAAAAAGAAAATTATGTATATCCCAACTCCTTAAGACGTATGGGATAGAAAATCCCATACGGATAACATGCTATACCCGTTTACTAATAATTTGACATATATGTATTAAATTCAAAATTAAACAATAATAATGAATAGAGAATTATTGATCAACACATATCATATATTCATTGAGCGAGTGTATTGAATTTATCTCACACAAATTTACAAATTCCCACACATACTTTTGGCAAAAAAAAAATTCTGTCAGTCAATACACAAATCTTTTTGCCTTCTAAAAAGCTTAAAACTTTGAAGTACTTCAATAAAATATGCATACTAAAAATTGGCACAATCAATGCCCGTCGATAAGGGCCGTTAATTTGGCCAACAAATTTCCAAACTTTCAACAATCGAAGAAAAATGGATTCAAAACCAAACTGATAAATTTCCAAGTTCAAAAAATCTTCAGATACATACAACAAAGCCTTGAAACTTCCACTTCACAATGTTTATTGAAGAGCTGAGTACACAAATATTAAATACCACCTGCAGAACAAGTATAAAATATTGTAAGGTCGAAAGTTAAACCACTAAAAACGGAATTTGGATCCAGGTCCGAGCTAAGATTTTCATAATCTTTTGCCATGCGTACTATAATAGCAATGCATGGTTAAGATTCACCTACATGTAAATTATTATCCAACATCTACCAATCATAATTTAGAAAAAGCTCAGTATAAAATTCTCCTCAACCTTGAATCCAAGTCCCTAAATACGCTACAGGAATAACAGAATAAAGAAGACATTGAAACGTAGCTACATTACCTGGCCACCAAGCAGCCAAAGAGTTTAAGATTGATGGTTACATTTTCCTGCTTGTTTCTCCCGTTTCGCTGGCATCTTCGTTGCTATCACTCCCCTCACTGTCACCTTCCTCTTCGCCGATATTTTCCATACTCACAGTTTGCAGTTCCTATCCAACCAATTAATTGAGCATTAAACATGATTGACGAAACAACACTTTTTCATTTTCCCCAGAAAATCCTTAACACCGGAAAACACAGAAAATATTATAACACAAAAGCAAACCAAATAAAACCTTTTCCTATTAGATGATGTACGCTTCATGGATCATTTGACGCTATTTTGTTTGATCCTAAATCATTTTTTCATTAAGCTTAACAACATGTAGGTTTCTATTTATGTTTTCTTTCCATGTATGTATGCCATTAAGATTTGATAGTTAACAAAACCCTACTCTTTTATCAATGCTTGGGATTGACTATGAAAAAGTATTTCAACTTAAGCACACAGGCGGAGTTAGGTAAATTAACATGAAAATAACATAAAAGCAAACATGAAAAACGAAAATTAGCAAGAAAATATATTATAATACTCCATCTCTCAGAGTAGCAATTTTGTATTAAAAAGGTAAATTTATGTACAACTCCATAGCCCAACAGTGCAATTAATATCTGTATGATTTTTATTTTAAAGAGGTTCTCTTGAACAATCACATATCACAACAAAAACCTAACCAATACTACACAGAGAGTCCAGGTTCTCAAGAACATACCTCTAACTTGGGACAGTTCACAACTGTTCCAAAGCGTAGAGATGGAAATGTGAATTGGTAACCCACAGGCCAAAAGTTGGTGAGGTTGGGTAAATCTTCTAGTTCAAATCTCGAAAGTTTAGACATAACAATTTTCTTGTCATCCATGACATCCGCTCCATCTTTGTGCCAGAATACTTGTTCTAATTCAATAATTTCGTCTATAAATAACCCTTTCAGTTTTTGAAGACTGGGAGCTATGCTGATGTGAAATAGACGCTTTAGTTTGGGGCAAAATCTGATTTCGAGTGTCTTGAGTTTTGGGAAACATACAGGTTGGAGATGATACTGATGCTCATCATCATCAATGATTTGCTCTAATGAGAAGCAATAGTGAATTAATAACTTCTCCAATTGCAGCAGATTTCGAGCAACTGTTGGTGGGAAGAGATGTCTCAGCCTAATGCACCAACTCAAGGATATGGTAGTAAGATTTTGGAGGCTTACATGCTGGGCAGGCGCCTTAGATATCCATTGAAGTTTTCGTAAATTTGTCAGACATAATGTTGCTAAACTTGAGAGCATCACAAGATTTCGACTCTTTACCTGCTGAGGGGCATCCATAATGCATTCTAAATCTTCACAATCTTTGAGTATAAGAGAAGTCAACTCATTTAAGCCCCTTTGATCTGTGCTTGGCAAGATATTTTGACTACCTATTACTTCCTCCCAATAAAGATACTGCAAATTCTGATACAATGCTGAAAATATAACAAGTGAGGTTGCTTCAATCTTCCTGATACTCAAGGCCTGTGTCTGACGCTGACTATAGCCTAACTTCATAATTCCGATTCTAATGTCATACCTTTTCAGTTCGGGAAAAATAAAGTCTTTTGAAAGACATTCAAGATTTTCATGGAAAGCTCCTGTTTCTGATTTGGAATCCAACTCAACAAGCCTACCGTAACCAATATCTGAACTTGTCCCTTCAAACTTCCAAGCTTTTATTATACCATAAAATTCTTGCAATTGAGAAAATCTTTTTATCACAATTGGAGAAATTGGAAGAGAACAAAATTCGAGCAGTTTCAATTTACTAAGTTCATCTGCCAAGTCATCAGGAAATTCATCAAGGGAAGACCCCTCGAGGCACAGAATTTGCAGTCTCTTCAACCTTCCAAGGAAAGCCGCATCTCTCACATCACATTGAATTAACTGTAGAACATGGAGGTTGGTCGAGAATTGAAGTGATTTTACTGATAAGGTTCCACCCATAATGGTAGCAACTTTCAACGCTTTCATCCCTTCGAAAAAATGGTCTGGAATTACGAATCTGTCATGAGCAAATTCATTCCCCAATAACAAAATATGGAGGTTAGGGCATACCAAATCATTTGGAAGAACTTTTATTTTGTTTCCCACTAAAGAGATTGCTGTGTATTGTTCCAAGTCATCATCCTCTGGCCATTCCGTCAATCCAACGCCAGTTTTACTAAAAATCTTCTTCTCCTTTGATCCTATCCATAAGGCTACATCACGAACTATGTCATGCATTTTCACAAATCCTTCCTTACCAGTGTCTAACAACAAAGAAGAAGCTTTGAGCCCTTTAATCATTCCATGCAGTAAGCTCCTAGTTTTTTCGATTGTCTCAACACTTTGATACCAACCTAACCCTACTCCATATCTAACCAAATTCTCCAAATTAATTTCATAATCTTCTGGAAACAACGAACACAACAAGAAACATATCTTGGTATCTTCACCTTTTAGATAATCGTAGCTCAATTTAAGACAAGCATAAACATCCACATCAACATCATCTACATCAACGAGTTTTGCGTTTTTCAGTTTCTGGGACACTAGTTTCCATTCATTAACATCTTTTCCTCTTAGTGCACTTCCAACTGCAGCAATTGCTAAGGGAAGCCCCTTGCATTCATCAGCAACTTCTTTTGAAACATCAATTAAGGTGGAATCATCATCATCAATACTAGCATAATGTTTGAGTAAAGCCAATCCTTCTTCTGGATTTAGAGTACCCAGGGAAATAAGGGGAATTGGCAAGTCACAACCCAATGATACCACATGCTTTCGGCGAGTGGTTATAAGGATTTTGCAACCATTGTGATTATCATCAACAGGCATACCCAATTCATTCTTCCAGTTGTATTGTTTCCAAACATCATCTAGGATCACAAGGATCTTGCTTTTAGTATCAGTAAATCTCAAGTGTAATCGCTTTGCTCTTTCTTCTTTGGTCATCTCCTCTAGTTTGAATCCCAACGACTCAGCCAGTTGATTTTGAATATTTATCATGTTTGGATTTTGAGATACAATAGCTATCACAACCTCATCGAAAACCCGCAGTTGCCGAAGTTTGTTACCCACAACTTTTGCCAATGTTGTCTTTCCTACACCTCCAGGCCCGTACAATCCCACTATCTTGGTCTTTTCATTTTTCAGTGCTTCACTAAGCTGATCAATAGCCAATTCAGTAAGCTCGAAAGACATAAAATCACTTGGTGCAGAAAATTCTATGCCTGGTAGAGGTTTAAGATGGGACACTGTGCTGAACTTGCCACTGTTTTGTAGCTTCAATATAATGTTCCTTGCCTTTGTTGCTTTCCTACTCAGCCAATATCGCCAACCCCAATTAGGACACCATCCGTTAAGACAATTTTGCTTTACTTGTATTTCTACTTTCAACCTCTGAACATCAACCATTACATTGTCTACATCCTTCAACCACTTTTCTACATCTTTCTCAATTTCTTTGGTGTTTTTTCCTTCTCGTTCTACTTCTTTCTTGATGCGATCTTGTGCCAGCTTCAAATTATTTTCGTCATCCTCAAGATCTTGAACAATGTTGTTGAAACAGAATACATAACGAGCTTGGTTTATTGTCGCTGCCTCTAAATATTCTCCAAGCTTTGATCCAACAGCAGTTACAATTTCCATGCTATTTATCTGTAATCAACAATGTAGATCTCAGAACGCAATGAGCAAAACAACAAGGCTTGACTTTTTTCCCCTAAGACCGCACATTTGTTAATCGACAACTTTGAATATATAGGAGCAAAACACAAGCGCTAACCTTTATGTGGCCTTTAGCTGCAGAACAAAACAGAGGAAATAAGGTAAAGGCTAGCTATGGACATATAATGAGCATGTATGGCTTATTTGTATCAGATATAGATTAACAGTTGTTGACTCAGCACAGCAAACATAATCTGGATAACTAGGCTCTATATGATGGATTATTAAATTCCACCTCGCTAAAACAACATATTTCACTTTCTTATAAAACTTTGGACTATTGGAAAAGCATTTGTTATTCCTTTAAAAATTGCAATTTTTACACTCATTACCCTTGTGTTTGTATTTAAGAGAGATAGTTTGATACCAATGATATGAAGTCTCCAAAGTACCTAGAGGTGTAAAATAAACCAATGGGTTGCGCAAGTCCAATCTCTTAACAACCAGACCATACACAAAGCATGAATAAGCCTAAAGTTTTTGCAGCTAGGCCAACACGAAACTACACAATTTAAGCAAAACTATTTTCTAGTGAGGAAGCTTCGGAAGTTAAACAAACATGGGTCCCACATTAGATAAATCTTGACCGTTTATTCAAGTCACAACTTCCCAGAAGCGGTATCAAACTGAGCTTAAGGGTCCCAGATCTTCATCAAATATGTTAGAGATTGAGGTAAATATTCTTTGTATTTCAATCTAAATATAATTACAATTTAACAGCCTTTATATAGGCAATACAAGAAAACTAAAATAGGAAAGTAATTCTAAATATGTATACAAATAATATAAATCATCAGTTGCCTAGAATATAGATTAATAGATTGATAATAGGAATGTAATTATAATTTCTGTTTTGATAATATTCTTAACACCCCCCTCAAACTCAAGTTGGTGGAAGAAGCAAGCTTGAGTTTGGAAACCAACTTGTGAAAGCGTCCTGGAAGCTGAGGTTGGTAAACAGATCAGCAGGCTGCTCTGCAAAAGGATGTCGCAAAGTCGAACAGTGCCTTGAGGATATGATGACGAACAAAATGACAATCAGTTTCGATGTGTTTCGTGCGTTCATGATAGACATCATTATGCGCTATATAAATGACACTTTTGTTGTCACAGTAAAGAGGGGTAGCATGGGATTGAGGAACACCCATGTCACTGAGAAGCCAGCGGAGTCAAATGAGTAGCATCAGTAATCGCACGATATTCAGATTCAGTACTAGAGAGAGAAACCACTGATTGTTTCTTGCTACACCAAGAAATAAGGGAGTCGCTTAAGAAGAGGCATAAACCAATTGTAGATCGGCGATCAGTGGGATAGTCGGCCCAACTAGCATCAGAGTAGGCACGCAGCTTAAGAGATGAAGCAGCGGAAAAATAAAGACCATGAAATAACGTTCCCTTGATGTAGCGTAGTAAATGAAGAACAACATCATAGTGAGCAGAGCGGAGGGCAGGTATAAACTGACTAACAACATGAACCACATAGACAATATCAGGCCGAGTAACTGTTAAATAAACCAAGCTGCCAACAAGCTGACCGTAAAGAATAATATCATGAAGAGGGGTACCATTAGTGACATCAAGTTTAATTTGAGGATCCAAAGGGGTAGAAGTGGTCTTGCTATCAATCAATCCCGCCCGAGCCAATAAGTCAGAAGCATACTTAGCCTGAGATAGATAATAGCCAGTCTGATCAGAGAGTACCTCAAGCCCAAGAAAGTAACTGAGATTACCAAGATCTTTCATCTCAAAATGTTGTTGAAGATAGGTCTTAAGTTCAGAGATACCGTGCGAAATATCCCCCGTGATAATCATATCATCCACATAGAGAAGAAGAAGAATAGAGCCATGATCAGTTTGCCGAATAAAAAGTGCTGAGTCATAGGCACTAGAAGTGAACCCAAGTGTATGATCAGTGGTGCTGAATTTCTCAAACCATGCCTGAGGAGCTTGTTTAAGACCATATAATGCCCGATGAAGTTTACAAACCTTATTAGGAGGATGAGGGTAAGCAGGTGGAGGTTTCATGTAAACCAGATGGAGGTTTCATGTGTTTGCGTTCGGCTCTCCCATTCTGTTGAGATGTACTGGGACAAGAGCGGTGACAGAGAGTCTCATTTTGGTTAAGAAAATGTAGAAAATCAGTTTTTATATTCCATGGCATAGTCAGTGCGGAAAGTTTTAATGGGTCGATTGAATTGAGTCTTAACCATTTTTGCAAAGGTTTGATAAATTGAGGAAAGTTCAGAGCGATGTTTCATAAGATAGAGCCAAGTGTATCGGGAATATTCATCAATAAAAATCACAAAATCAACTGATACTGATGAGATAAATCCGTGACTGTATATCGGTGAGCAAGGAAGTCCCAAAGGGTTTTCGCTATGTGAAAACGACCAAATTGAAGACTTATGGTAGGGACAGAGGAGTTGCGAAACCAGGTAATGATCTTGTGATTCTGACTTTCCCAATCTTCGAGGCGATCAACAAAATCATCATCACTCTCAGTTTTATGTTGAACCGGTTCAGTAGGGGTACCAGTAATATAACGCCAGAGTTTACGGCCTTTGAGAAAGCTGCACATGGCTTGGGCCCAGAGAACATAATTGTGACCATCGAGGAGTATCTGAATTGGTTGGGAGATGTATGACTTGTCCATGGTGAAAACCAGCAAAAAAAATTATCCTGAATGAGACAACCACACAGAATAACTGTAATAAAGAGGCCAAAAGTGCAATCGTAAAAAAAATATCTGAAACTGTGGATAACTACAAAAGAGCCCCAAACTTCCGAAAATTACAGAGTGGCCACAAGAATCCTGAAAAATCACAAATATGCCCCAAACTAAGGCAAATATCAGAAAGATCCAAAAAATCTGCAAAAGGACATTAAAGGGCAGAATTTTCTGAAAACCAATAAAAACACCCTTGAAAGGTCACGACCGGAGCCGAGAACGACGGAGGAGGGACTCTGACAACGGGTAAAGGCTGAGGATGCACCGAGAAGGCGGTTGGCAGAGGTGGTGAGAGCTCACTCGCCGGCGAGAGAAAACGCCCAATTGCAAGGGTTTGGCGACGCAAAGGAGGAGCAGATCTGAGCAACAGGGGCCGGAATCGACGTGGAGGAGTGCAGAAACGGACTGGCCGGGGTTGTCTGAGTCCAACGGTATCGGAATCGGGGAACAAAAGCGTCGGAAACGCGACGGTGCGTGAAGAACAGGTGGAGAGCAGAAGCGCGTGCAGTACACACGCGGAAGCAGTGGTGGTGGTCGAAGCCGGAAAATTAACAGGACCCAGAGAAAAATTTGTCTGATACCATGTTAGAGATTGAGGTAAATATTATTTATATTTCAATCTGAATATAATTACAATATAACAACCGCAATACAAGAAAACTAAAATAGGAAAGTAATTCTAAATATGTATACAAATAATATAAATCATCAGTTGCCTGAAATCTAGATTGATAGATTGATAATATGAATGTAATTATAATTTCCGTTTTGATAATATTCTCAACAAAATCTTTCATTTTATATCCAGCAGGAAATAACTCAACTTGCAAAATATTGTTTGAGAATTTTTAATCACTCGTTATAATATTGAAGTTACAGGACACAGGTTTATATACATCTCATGCAAACAAAGAGAAACCGAAGCAGCTCACTGAGTGACTTCAAGAGCAACATACCTGAACTCAGAGCAGCTCACCGAGTGATTTCACTCAGAGCAGCTCACCGAGTGAGTTCACTCATAGCAGCTCACTGAGTGATTTCAAGAGCAACAACTGCAATAGACTTCGACGGCTTCAGCATCACTTCATAAATATTTTTAATTTCCAGTACTTGACTCAACTAATCTCTTTTCGTGCGGTGTGCCAAAAATAGTGAGAGAATTTTATATAATATTACTGAATTAATATTTTATCATTATTTTTGTTTAAAAAATACGAGAAATTATAATATTCCATACTGAATTTTAAAATGGACGGGGTAAAAGGGATAATAATAGATCTGGTCACGGTTTAGGTTCGGAATCGAAACCGAACTGGAAGAAATCGTCTGATTTTAATTTAAGATAATAAAATTCAAATAAATAAATTTTTTTATATTTGGTAATAATATCCCATTACAAATTTTTTAAAAATTAATTTCTATTTTCAAAAATTATTTAACAAAATAAAAGGGAACCGGAATTGAACCGGAACCGTCCGGTTTGGTTCCTGAATCGAACCGTTTGCCGGATCTAGATAATAACATTTTTAGTCTTAAAAAATTGGTTGTTTTACACTTCAATGCTAAAAGATTTTTTTTATTATTATTATTAAGTAGTATAAATGAATAATTTATTTCTTTTAAGTTATAATTTGTTAACTCTAACAGATCTGCTGACGTGGCATGACGGAATGACACGTCAGCATAAGCACTAAATTAGTCACTCGCCACGTAGGTTTGAGATAATAACTTATGAAGTCCTAAAAATTGTGTTATTTTTACACTTAAGTTATAAAAGAAAATTTTATTTATAATTAAGTTCTATAAGTAAATAAGTTTTTTCTTTTAAGTCTTAATTTATTAACTATAACAGATTTACTGACGTAACATAATGAAACGATATTTCAGCACAATTATTCAATCAGTCAGTATATACTTTGACATACTTGTATGCTTGCCAACAAAATGGCTCATCGCCCAATGGGAATGTCGATCCACTTAGAATGTATAATAAAAAACTGATTTTGCTTGCGAGAATTGGGCAAATGTCTCCCCTAATCCGACTCTCCGCAGAGAAATCTCCACTCACTACTTCCCTTAATATCCTCAATTTACCACATCATTGGGGTATATAGGAGTGAGTCTTTGCTCCTCCAGTATTAAGTTAGTTCTAGCCAAGGATAATAGCTGAGTCGATAGAGCGTAGCTCTTGCAATTGGATCGTTGCTATTACTGGTTGGATGTCTACGGGTTTAAATTTATGCTATAATAAACCCAAAGATCGTCATCTTCTAATTCAAGGTTTGATAGCACAACGAATGAATATAGTATATTGAGATAGATAATACAAATAATATGATTGTGGACTCCGGAATTCGCCAAGGGTCCTCAATCAGAATTTGTAAGTTGGGCACTAGCAATCCTGCAAAAAACAAAGTAGAGTAGACGAGAGTAGGCTACCACCGGTGTGGTGGATACCGGGTATACTCCGACGCCCAAGTCAGTGGCATGAAATAAATTTGTAAAGTGGGAAAGCAAGGTTGAATATTACCTATACTTCCTCTGTTTGGCCGTGAGGGCTGTGTAATATATGAGGGGATCAAGGATTAAGAGCATGAAGTGTTAGGGTGAGAGAAATGAGACTTGAATGCTTACTTCCCGTATTCTTTTCATATTTATAGATAAAACATGATCTGAGGTTTGATGGTAATGGTTTTGGAGTAAGTGATGATTAGTGCTAGAGTTAGGTTAAGTGGAGGGGTGGGGATTAGTGCTAGAGTTAGGTTGAGTGGAGTGGTGGGGATTAGTGCTAGAGTTAGGTTGAGTGGAGTGGTGGGGATTAGTGCTAGAGTTAGGTTAAGTGGAGTGCCATGCTTTATGATTTTAATTGTAATCAAATACATAATTCTTTGGGCTTTGGTTCGGGCCTATAATGGGTTTAAGGTGAAAGACAGTTTTACCCTTAGACCAAATTTGGCTCTTACAGTTTGTCCCTTACTCTCTAAGTCAAAGAAGTTTTGTCTTAGAGAGTATAGACGTTTATGTCAAATGATACTAATCACAAAAGCACGTAACAAGAATGTATCGAAGTCTTAGTCCTTCTGACTTGACTTATGGTAATTGGTTCTTGGTCGTCTGATGAGTTTGAAGATCCATGGATACATTTGACTCGACATAAGTAATGGGGAACATTCTCTGGTCAACTGAACCGAATATATGTTTAGGAGTCCCACTTGACTCGGCAAGAGTCATGGGGAATGTCCCTTTGTCGACTGAACCAAATGCGGGTTCAGGAGTCTAATCTTGACTCGACTAGAGTCATGGGGAATGTCCCTTTGTCGACTGAACCAAATGCGGGTTCAGGAGTCCAACTTGACTCGACATGAGTCCAGGGGAATGTCCCTTTGTCGACTGAACCAAATGCGGTTTCAGGAGTCTAATCTTGACTCGACTAGAGTCATGGGGAATGTCCCTTTGTCGACTGAACCAAATGCAGGTTCAGGAGTCCAACTTGACTCGACATGAGTCCAGGGGAATGTCCCTTTGTCGACTGAACCAAATGCGGTTTCAGGAGCCTAATCTTGACTCGACTAGAGTCATGGGGAATGTCCCTTTGTCGACTGAAACAAATGCAGGTTCAGGAGTCCAACTTGACTCGACTTGAGTCTAGGGGAATGTCCCTTGTCAATCTGAACCAATCGGTGGTTCAGGAGTTTATTTGACTCCACATGAGTCTAGGGGAATGTCCTTTGTCGACTGAACCAAACGGTGGTTCAGGAGTTTACTTGACTCGATATGAGTCTAGGGGAATGTCCCTTGTCGACTGAACCAAACGGTGGTTCAGGAGTTTACTTGACTCGACATGAGTCTAGGGGAATGTCCCTTGTCGACTGAACCAATCGGTGGTTCAGGAGTTTACTTGACTCGACATGAGTCATGGGGATTGTCCCTTGTCGACTGAACCAATCGGTGGTTCAGGAGTTTACTTGACTCGACATGAGTCATGGGGATTGTCCCTTGTCGACTGAACCAATCGGTGGTTCAGGAGTTTACTTGACTCGACATGAGTCTAGGGGAATGTCCTTTGTCGACTGAACCAAACGGTGGTTCAGGAGTTTACTTGACTCGACATGAGTCTAGGGGAATGTCCCTTGTCGACTGAACCAAACGGTGGTTCAGGAGTTTACTTGACTTGACATGAGTGTAGGGGAATGTCCTTTGTCGACTGAACCAAACGGTGGTTCAGGAGTTTACTTGACTCGACATGAGTCTAGGGGAATGTCCCTTGTCGACTGAACCAAACGGTGGTTCAGGAGTTTACTTTACTCGACATGAGTCTAGGGGAATGTCCCTCGTCGACTGAACCAATCGGTGGTTCAGGAGTTTACTTGACTCGACATGAGTCTAGGGGAATGTCCTTTGTCGACTGAACCAAACGATGGTTCAGGAGTTTACTTGACTCGACATGAGTCTAGGGGAATGTCCCTTGTCGACTGAACCAATCGGTGGTTCAGGAGTTTACTTGACTCGACATGAGTCATGGGGATGTCCCTTGTCGACTGAACCGATCGGTGGTTCAGGAGTTTACTTGACTCGACATGAGTCATGGGGATTGTCCCTTGTCGACTGAACCAATCGGTGGTTCAGGAGTTTACTTTGACATGAGTCATGGGGATTGTCCCTTATCGACTGAACCAAACGGTGGTTCAGGAGTTTACTTGACTCGACATGAGTCATGGGGTTTTCCCTTGGTCGACTGAACCAAACACTGATTCAGGAATTGCCCAATTATCATTTGTCAAGTGATTATAAGGCATGCACCGGGAATTGCTCAATTAATTTTTCTTGAATGAAAGCGTCCTTCATATCTAATGATGTCGTGTCAAATGGTGAAGGCAGTCATGAAGAGAATTTTGTTGAGAGCAAGTGGTGTTAGAATTTCATCAAAAAATTTTATATTTTCTAGATCTTCCACGTGTCGCTTCACGAAATAAAACCTAACGCAAATAACGAGGAGTCTTTTGGCGGGAAATGAACCGCCAAAAGAAGTAGTATAAGAGTGGCTTGATGGGTTCATTTGTTTCATTCACAAGATTTACGATTTGGGAGAGAACTTCAAGGCTTCAAGGTACTTCTTTACACTCTCTTCGCGTTCTTCATTTGCTTTGAATATTCGTAGAGTAGCTTCAATCTGTTCTAAGCTAAATTAGGTTGTTTGATCTTTAGAATCATACGTTATTTGGTGGATTTGTGTTTGGAGATAGGAGTAGGATTTGATCTCTAAGGAACCCAAATCTTAGAAATTATTTGTTTGTAGACTCGTTCACTAGAATATGTCGAGTGGAGACTCTTTAGAAAGTTTAGGAGAACAGATCGATACATTCGTAGGATCATCTTCGAGTGAATCGACAGAAGAAAAATCATTAAGGGAATGGTCGCGTCAAGAGTTATTCGAGAAACTGCCGTCTTTCTCGATACCTGTAACCGTCTTGTCGCATGAAATCCCGTTGCAGGCAATTCCTATTAGATCATTGGCAGCTGTCGAGGAATTTAGTGGAGGGGTGAGCACAAGTGAGCCTACCAACATACTAACCAAGAACCCAGCTAGTCGAATGACGGCTAGTTGCTGATAGAAATTAGGATTAAGTATAGATTTCCTAGATCAATGGAACTGAGGGTGCCCTTGCCGTCTGAAAGGATCGATTATAAAATTCCCGGATGGATTGGTTTTTATGTAGTACCGTTTTCTAATGGGCTTAGATTCCCTATTCCGAGGTTAGCTTGGGAAATTTTGGATCATTATGGGATTGCTCCTTCTCAACTAATGCCGAATGCTTGGAGGATTTTAATGTCGATTGAATGCTTAGCATTCGAACAAGGGTTGTTGTTTGAGGTGAAGGACATTTTATATTCATACTACCTTAAAGAGCACCTAACTGAAAAAGGGAGATATACTTTGTACCTTCGTCGTAAGAGGGAACAAATAGTTATGGGGCTTCCAACAAACGATAGGGGTAATTGGCAGTCGGACTATTTCTTTGCGAAAAATGAGGGTATCTTTGGGTCGACTGGAATGGGTCGAGTTTCAGAATACTGGAGTGTGTTTAGTGAGTATCAACTTCTTCTATTTATTGATAATTAATCAATGTTATTGTCGTATGATACTAATGTATGGATTGTTTATTATGCAGGTCCTTTTCGAAACAGTTTATTCGACAAAACACCTCTTATTTTGTCGAATACAAAAGCTCTTCTTGATCTTCCCGTCGAACAAAGAGATTGGAGGATAATCTTGGTAGAGCATAGATTAAGAGCAACTTTTCAGTGGAAAGAAATCTTCGAATCAGAAGGTATATCTACCCCTTTGGCACTTTCTAAAAACGTATTGGAGGTCATCTACTGTACTCGGTCGATTCGAGCTTTGTACGGAAAGGTGTTGTTTATAAAGACATTAACTCCAAAAGAAATTTTATGCGCAGAGGACATGGCGTCGAGGCAAATTAAAGTAGCATCAATTGATGAGTTGATGAGCCGAAAAAAGGCTAGGAAGCTAAAGATAAAGGAGCCAGGAGTAGAGGGTTCAGAACCACAATTGGTATCGTCGACTGGAAGTCCAAAGCATAAGGGGAAGTCGACCGAAATGGTTGTCAAAGGGGGGAAAAGGAAGGCGGATGAAATCGAAGATTTTGATAATATAGTTGTCAGGATTCCATCGGGGTCGACTGCAATTTCTGACCCATCAAGCCTTGACCCTTTTATTAAGAAGCTTCTGCTGGAAGAGGATGAACAGAGGCTATCCAAGATTGGCCCGGTCGAGTCAATGAAAAAGGCTGCGGCTTTAAATTACCAAGTAAGAAAGTAAATAGAAATTTCATAGTAATTTGTAAAATGGATTCTAATCAAATCCTTTTTTCCAGGCAATGGAGTGCAGCTTATATATGCAGCGATATGTCGAATCGACTCTTAAGAAACAGAGAGAGATGGAAAAATCATTTGCGGCTATGAAAAAGGAAGTGGTCCAAAAGAAGTCGCTTGAAAAAAGAAATGCTGAATTGGAGAAGGAGTTGAAGGAAGTGAAGGCAACACTTCAGATGGAAAAGGAGACTTCTGTGGTTACGATTGAAGGCTATAAAGATGCGTTCGAGAATGTGAAGAAGGAGAATGAAGAATTACTTGAGAATCTTGAAGGGATTGCTCTTGAATCTATGATGAAAGAACGCAGTCATCTGATGAAGGATTTCCTTGATGGGAAGACAGGAGTTTGGGAACCAGAGAAATGGATTCAACAGTATGATCAACTATTGGCAGGAATTTCCTTTTCAAACGAGGGTGATGTGGAAGAGAAAGGTGATGAGGTCGACTCGAAAGTGGTTGAGAGAGAAGTAATTGTTGGCGAGGAGGAGGAGCGGCTGAAGTTCAAGAAATGGATAAGAAGAGTGAAGAATTCAGTCGAATGGAAATCGAGCCAACTATTCAAGTTCAAGATATTCCTGCACCCGAAGTTGCTGCTGCTGAACGCATTCAGGAAGAAGCTACTCCAGAAATTTAAAGCTCTTTTGTAATTTTAATTTTTATTTTATCGCCTTTGTAAAACAATTTTAATGACTTAATGATATTTTGGGATAATATTTCAAACGGGTCTTGTTATTAAGTCGAATCACAATACGTAAAGCAGTAAAAACACTTTGAACTTTCAAATTTAAATAAATGCACGCATAAATTACCGATAAAATCGCTTAAGGTGAATTGCATTCCAACTGTTGTGAATTTGCCTCCCTTCGGTTGTTTGTAATTTGTAGGCTCCGTGCCCAATAACTTTAGTGATGACATATGGACCTTCCCAGTTTGGCCCCAATTTCCCATCTCCAATTTCCTTCGTATTTTGGAAAACTTTTCGTAGTACCCAATCTCCTTCTTGAAAAGTTCTACTCCTCACATTCTTGTTAAAATATCTCGCCATTCTTTGTCGATGAGATGCAAGTCGTATGGTTGCCTTTTCTCGTCTTTCGTCGATTGTGTCTAGATTCATATACATCAACTGTTGATTTGCCTCATCTCCAGAGTACTGGTAGCGTAGAGAAGGAATGGTTTCTTCGATTGGAATTACTGCCTCTGTTCCAAATGCCAAAGAGAAAGGAGTTTCTCCAGTGGAAGAACGGATAGTCGTTCTGTAGGACCACAATACTCCAGGAAGCTCGTCTGCCCATGATCCTTTCGCTTTCTCCAATCTTTTCTTCAAAGTATTCAAAAGTGTCTTGTTAGAAGACTCGGCTTGCCCATTAGCTTGTGGAAAGCGTGGGGTAGAAAAACTTAACTTGATCCCCCAATTTTTACAAAAGTCTTGAAAATGTCGGCTAATAAACTGGGAGCCATTATCTGTTACAATCTCCTTGGGGATGCCGAAACGACATATGATGTTTTTCCAGACAAATGTTTGAACTTCTTTATCTCGTATTTTGGCAAAGGAGTCTGCTTCAATCCACTTTGAAAAATAATCTGTCAAGACTAGCATGTAGACTCGTTGTCCAGGGGCGGTTGGTAGCTTCCTACAATATCCATTCCCCACTTCATGAACGGCCATGGGGATAGGAGAGGATTCAGCTTTTCTGGTGGAAGATGTGGAATAGGAGCGAATCTCTGACACTTTTCACACTTCTTCGTGTAATTGACTGAATCAATTCTCATAGTTGGCCAATAATACCCAGTCGAATGGGCGCGTGAGGCAAGGCTTCGTCCTCCAGAATGATTCCCGCATTCTCCTTCGTGCAATTCTGATAATACATGTTGTGCTTGATCAGGAGTAAGGCACTTCAAGTAGGGTCCAGAGAACGACCTTTTCAATAGTTGTCCATTAAATATGGTGAATCTTGCTGCTTGCCTTTGAATCTTTCTTGCTTCATTTCTATCTTCGGGAAGCAGTCCATCTTGCAAATATTTCATGATTGGTGTCATCCACGAGTCGTCTGAAGTGATGGTGCTGATCTCCTTGTTCTCCTTCCAAATTGATGGCCAATTTAAATACACTACTGGAATTGATTGTAGTTTGTCCCCATGCATCGTCGACCCAAGGGTAGCCAATGCGTCCGCCTGAGTGTTTTCACTTCTTGAAACCTGAGTTATGTTGAATTCCTGAAATGTCGCCTGGACTTCTTTAACTTTCTGCAAGTAGGATAACATTTGAGGGTCTCGTGCCTGATATGAACCTTGGAGCTGATTCACTATCAATTGGGAGTCTGATTTCACTTCGATTCTTCTTCCCCCAAGCTCTTTGACCAAGCTGATTCCTGCTATCAAAGCTTCATATTCTGCTTCATTGTTCGTAACTCGGAATCCACATTTAATTGCTTGTTGTAGTATGTCCCCATCAGGAGTAGTGATCACTATGCCAAGGCCGCACCCTTTCTTATTGCTAGAACCGTCGACTGAAAGTTTCCAAAGTGAATCAGATTGGATTGAATTGACTCCGGTACCTTCCAAGAGATTCTGAGTTGGACTGAAATCAGCTACAAAGTCAGCCAAGGCTTGAGATTTGATTGCTGTTCTGGGCTGGTATGTGATGTCGTGTTCTCCTAATTCGACAGCCCATTTTGTTAATCTTCCAGTCAACTCTGGCTTGTGTAGTATGCTCCTCAAGGGGTACTCCGAGTAAACTGTGATAGGATGCCCTTGAAAGTATGGTCGTAGCTTCCTGGCAGACATTACCAAGGCTAGTACCAATTTCTCCAAATGCAAATATCGTGACTCCGCATCAAGTAATGCTTTGCTTACATAGTAGACTGGAAGTTGGGTGCCGTTCTCTTCTCGAATCAAAACAGCGCTCACTGCTTGGTCTGACACTCCCAAATACAGGAATAACCTTTCATTGTCGAGTGGTTTTGACAACAATGGTGGTGATGTTAAGTACTGCTTTAGCTCTTTTAGAGCTTGTTCGCAGGCTGGAGTCCATTCAAAGTTTTTTGTCTTTTTGATGGCTGAAAAGAACATGAAACTTTTGTCTGTCGACTTGGAGATGAATCTGTTCAACGCAGCAATTCTCCCTGCAAGTCGCATAACTTCCTTTGGGCAGGTTGGAGAAGGGTTCAAGTATGGACCTGATTTGATCTGGATTTGCCTCAATCCCTCGTTGTGTAACGACATATCCCAAGAATTTCCCGGAAGCAACTCCAAACGCACATTTTGTTGGATTCAATTTCATCCCATACCTATTCATCACCTTGAATGCTTCTTCCAGATGTTGTAGATGCTGATCAGATTTCGATGATTTCACCAACATGTCGTCTACATACACCTCCATTGTTCTTCCAATCTGTTGCGAGAACATTTTATTGACCATTCTCTGATATGTAGCACCTGCATTTTTGAGACCAAAGGGCATTACCTTGTAACAGAATATGCCCCTATTGGTCATGAAAGCTGTTTTCTCTTGGTCGTTTGGATGCATAAGGATTTGATTGTACCCAGAATATGCATCCATAAAACTTAGCAATTCGTGTCCAGCTGTAGCATCAACCATTTGATCAATATGAGGCAATGGGAATGAATCTTTTGGGCATGCTTTGTTCAAATCTGTGAAGTCGATACAAACTCTCCATTTTCCATTCTTCTTTCGTACCACCACCACATTGGCTAACCAGGCTGGAATTGAACTTCTTTAATGGCACCATTTTGTACAATTTTTGGATTTCTTCATCAATGATCTGGTTTCTTTCTGGGGCAAACTTCCTTCTTTTCTGTCTGATTGGAGGATAGTCTGGATCCACATGGAGTTGATGAGTAATCAAGCTGGGGTCAATCCCAGTCATGTCTTCATGCGACCAAGCGAACTGGTCATGTTGTTTTCGCAAAATTCACTTAAGTCTGCTCGTAGTCTGGGATCTAGATTTGCTCCAATTTGAGTTTTATGGTCTGCATATTTGTCATGGATTTGAACCTCATCCAATTCTTCAATATTTGGAAGTGTGGGCTCCTGCGAGTGAGGTTCGTTCTGTAATTGCTATGCTGAATGGACTTTTGCCTTCATTGTTGTTTGGTAGCATCCTCTGGAAGCAACTCTATCTCCCTTATCTCTTGAATCCCCACTTTGTAGGAAACTTTAGAGTTTGATGATAGGTGGACGATACTGCCCTCATTTCATGAATCCATGGCCTCCCAATAATTAGATTGTAGGCTGAAGGACAATCCAGGACTAGGAAGGTTGTCATTTTGTTGATTCCCCCTGCGTAGACTGGAAGGCTTATTTCTCCCAAAGTAAATTTTTGTTCACCACTGAATCCAATCAACACAGTCGTCCTTTTGTTAACTTTCTCTAATTCAGCTCCCATGTCTGCCAAGGCTGTTGTAAAGATGATGTTGGCTGAGGATCCTGTATCTATCAGAACTCGTTTGATCATGAAATTTGCCACCTGTAGAGAGATTACTAAGGCGTCATGATGAGGGTTCATGCTACCAGAGTTGATGTCGTCTGGAAACTCCATTATTAGGTTTGTAACCATTTTTTCCAAAGACGTCGTGGAATGTTGAAGGCTTGACACAATTGCCCTGGAATGTCGTTTGGCAGCTGAATATGATACTCCACTAATCTCTGATCCTCCTGAAATGAAATTCACGGTGTTATCAATTGGTGGAGGTTGAATTGGTGCTTCCCCATGTCCATCCTTCTCGTTCCTCTGAGCTAAAGTAGCTTGCCCCTTCTCCGTAAGTAGATCCCTTAAAACCCTTTGTTCAACAACTCAAGTACTTCCAATCTCAACGCCACACATTCAGCTGTGGTATGGCCGTAGTCTCGATGGAACTCACACCATTTGTTTGTGTCTTTATTTTTGAAACTTTCTATGTTGCGTGGTGGCCACTTCACTTCATTTCCCATCTTTTTAAGTACCAAGACTAATTCTCCCGGAGATATAGAAAAATTGTAGTCTGGAAGTCTGGGTTTCTCCATCTGAATTGTTTCCCGAGCTCTGTATGGTGGAGGTCTTTGATCAAAACCTTTTTGGAGGGGCTGATGTTCTTTCCTTGGGTGGTTCCATTTCTCCGAATGACGCTTAGGCATCATATTTGTAAATTTTTTATGTCGTTTGGTAGAATGGGCTGTTCTTTCGCTTTGCATGTTGGAGGAAATGTCTTTCCTTTTATTCCTTTTATCTTCTTCCCACCTGATCTCGACTTGGGCTCGAGCCATAACCTGGTCCATCGTGTGTAGCACCGGAACTTGGTCAGCTTTTTGTAGAGTCCACTTTCACAAAGTAACCCGTTCCTGAAAGCCTCCACAGCTGTTGGTTGATGAAGGTCTGGAATTGTTATTCTTTCTTTGTTAAATCGAGCAACATAGCTTCGCAATGATTCTCCCCTCCGTTGTAGGATGGCACTAAGATCATCAGTAGTTTTTTCAAGTTTGCAAGAGCTGGCGAAATGTTCAACAAATTTGTCTGCTAATTGTTGATAAGATTTGATGGATCTGTATGGTAGGTTGATGAACCATGTAAGAGCTGGACCACCCAAAGTTTCTCCAAATCCTCTGCACATTCCAGCTTCCCATTGATGAGGAGCTAAGCCTGTTGACATCATTTTGTATTTATAATGAATGACATGGTCGTCTGGGTCAGTGGATCCATCGTATAACTTCATGTCTGGTGGGCTGAACTTCCGTGGTAGCTCAACAGATGTTATTGCCTCAATGAAAGGGGTATCTGAAATGGTTCCAGCTCTACTCTTCTTCATTGGGAGTTTCACCCCTGGTAGACTGGACATAATAGCTTCTTTAAATTCTTTCATTTCCTTTCTCATTGTGATGACAATTTGCTGGGCTTGGTTGACCGGTGAACTTGGTAAGTTCTCTGGTTCTCACCATTTGATGGAACGTCGTCTGTTGTTTCGTCAAATGCTCCTTGAAGGTTAGCTGGAGTGATCCGGTTGTTGTGTTGTTCTGATGTATTGTGAAGCTGTGTGGGTGATGAAAGTAGTTCCAACTGTTTTGGAGGTTTATGTTGGAACTACGAAACGTAAAATTCTCTTCTTCCAAAGCTTTCAATCTGTCTTGTAGTATGGTCAATTGTGATGCCACTGGATCAGGTGTTTGTTCATTGCTTGAAGTCATGATTGACTAAGCAGTGAGTGTTGTGTAGGGTGGAAAGCCTTTGTCTGCAAATTATTGCTAGGGCCCCACGGTGGGCGCCAAATTGTGGACTCCGGAATTCGCCAAGGGTCCTCAATCAGAATTTGTAAGTTGGGCACTAGCAATCCTGCAAAAAACAAAGTAGAGTAGACGAGAGTAGGCTACCACCGGTGTGGTGGATACCGGGTATACTCCGACGCCCAAGTCAGTGGCATGAAATAAATTTGTAAAGTGGGAAAGCAAGGTTGAATATTACCTATACTTCCTTGTTTGGCCGTGAGGCTGTGTAATATATGAGGGGATCAAGGATTAAGAGCATGAAGTGTTAGGGTGAGAGAAATGAGACTTGAATGCTTACTTCCCGTATTCTTTTCATATTTATAGATAAAACATGATCTGAGGTTTGGTGGTAATGGTTTTGGAGTAAGTGAGGATTAGTGCTAGAGTTAGGTTAAGTGGAGGGTGGGGATTAGGCTAGAGTTAGGTTGAGTGAGTGGGGATTAGTGCTAGAGTTAGAGTGGAGTGAGTGGTGGGGATTAGTGCTAGAGTTAGGTTAAGTGGAGTGCCATGCTTTATGATTTTAATTGTAATCAAATACATAATTCTTTGGGCTTTGGTTCGGGCCTATAATGGGTTTAAGGTGAAAGACAGTTTTACCCTTAGACCAAATTTGGCTCTTACAATGATTCAACATAGAGATGCTTTTTAATGGAGAAAAGAAATTGAACAAGGATCCTCTTTTAGTGATCTAAAAGGAAGCATTTTGCTGGCAAACATTATAAGTTTGCCAAAATATGTGCTGACTGATTTAATACTTGTGAGGAAGCTAGAGTTTCATTATGATATGCCATATGAGTCTCTTGATAGTTAAATGGTAATGCTTAAGAAAAACTAGGCTATTTCTGGATTATTTAGTAAAGAAAATTTTCTTGCACGACCTTAAATGTAAAAACAAACATAAACTTTTAGGTACTTCAAAAGTTATTGTCAAAACCCGCGTGCAGCTGACTAATGTAGTGCTTGTGCTGAATGTCAAAGATTCGTTGAGATTAGAAGTGATTGGAGGGATGATTTAAAAGAAACACTGTATTCACTTATAAGATTTAATAATAAAAAAAAAATTTCTTTTAGGACTTAATATGTAAAACTAATATAATTTTTATGACTGAAAATTTGTTAGCCCTAATAATAAAACATTAAGGGCGTACGTGTTTACTATAATCCGTACATGTATTTAGCTCAACATAATAAATATTTGTCATATTATCTATTGTCTCTGATTATAAAATAAAAATAAATTTTAATTAAAAATTATAAAAAGATTGATTATCAACCGTAACGAAGAAGATAGAAGTAAAATTAGGAAAAAATACCCTCTAAATCCTTAATATTTTTCATAATTATTTTATTATGTCTCTAATTTTTTTTAAGTAACTACAATGTCAGTTGCTATTCTAATAATAAAATTAGCGTTGTTGTATTATTTATTATTACTATTAGAGTAAAAATGATCAAATGAGTATTATGTAAAATTAGGAATCTAATGATAATTATAAAAACATTTAGAGACCTAAATGACATCTCTCGTAATTTAACTCAAAAAAATGTTACACCACCTGAGTATAATAGCATTACCCGATTGACTTAATACATTGTGGCGGACTAATATTTTTATCTTGAAATTTCTTTTAAATATATAAATTAATAAAATAAAATTGATTTATCATTAGTTTTAATTTGTGTGGTTTCAATGAAAAATTGATTATCATCCATTGAATCGATACTAAGAAGAGGAAGATTTGAGTGTGACGGGGATACGAATAATATGTGATACATCTGTCCATTAATATTTTGATATATATATATTAAATTTAAAATCAATCAATAATAATGGAGAGTTAAATTATTTATTAAAACATATCATGTTTATTAGATGAATATATTTAAATTTTTGGGATATTATCATTTTTTCACCTAATAAAATAAAATAAATTATCATTTACAATGAAAAAATTGAAATTATTGGCTTTTTTACTTTAAGTTTCAAATGTAATGTATTTATTTTTTTTACTTTTAAAGATGGAATATATATATATTTTATTAAAATTAATGAATAATTTGTATATTTTTTATTTTAACAGGTGAAAAAAAATCATTTTTTAAAAATTATATGTGGAAAAAAAAAAGAATAATTCAAAAATTTTCATATTAAATGGATAATTACGTATTATTCTGAAAAAAAAAAAAAAGAAGATAAAAGATAATTTCCCTAATTTTTTTTTGTCAATTCTGAACAAAATGCCAAAATGGACCACATTTATGCTTCTTTCTACACCACTTCAATTTTAATTTTTGCTGAATTGTCACCATCAAGCTTTAACTTTTTGGTCGATGACAATGAGGATTATAAAAGAATATTAAATAAATAGACCCATGGAAGTATGTAATATGTGTGTCGAAATCATCCTCGTATGCACGCCTCCTACGGGAATACAGTCGTGAGAAGAAGATAATGCATTCACACTCTTATTATTTTTGTTTTACGTATGTTTGGTTACATCAGTGTTTAAGGTTTTTTTTTTTTTTTTTTTTTTCGAAAATTATTGAAAATTTCGTCGTTAAATCATTCAGTCTGAATTTATACGGAGCATGTAAAATTTCCGACTGTCTCGGGTTCTTACAAGAAACGTATTTCCTGGATTCGAATTCAGAATCTCAAAGTGAGATTCTAAACTCTACATTATCAAATTACGCCTCTTAGGACAGTGTTTAAAGATTACTGATTAACATAACAAACAATTTTAGGATTTTTAAAATATTATTATGGAAAGTTTGGGGATCATTAGGTTTTTTTCTTAGACCGTATATGAGCTATTTATGTATTAGGCCTAATTTTTTAAATGATTGTTATAATTCTACCCGTATATTACCGAAGAATATCTTTTTCTATTCTCTCACATACGAAAAATTAAAAAGTGCATATTTATTAAAATAAAAATTTAATCATTTTACACTTTTAGTTTCATTAATCCCCTTAATTTAGTATATTTGTGAAATAACAATTAAATTTATGTTTTATATATTTTTATTGTGATTTTTATTCATTGTGTTGGTAAAATACAGCTTTGGAAGCTCAACAAGAAAATGGATATGAAATATTGATCGGTGAAATCACACATGTAACGCAAGCGCACATATTGGTCAAGTAGTATAAAATGTATCGATCCCACGAGGACTTAATACCAATGCTATCAATTTACGAAGCTAAATGTCTACGAGTATTTAATTGATTCGATTGTTGGTTGGATGATGTTTTTTTTTTATCTAAAACAAACAAGTAAATAAAACTAAGGTAAATTTCAAGATTAATTAATGATATGAAAATGTTTAGGGTCGTGTGATCCTACCAATATCATTTAAGGATAAGTTGATTACATTATGCTTGTGTAATATGTAAAAATAAATTAGCTATAAGTAAAGTATCTACCTCAAAAATTAATAGTAAAAGATAAATAAGTCATTGAAACGGCGCCAAAAACTTGATTGGT
>SKCR01004647.1:0-24465 GCA_019454045.1 Zanthoxylum bungeanum | reverse complement strand
ACTTATCCAATTTGGGTTTTAGTTTGGTATCATCCAAACATATGCCTAGCGTTCCCATTTTTTTCAGGAATGAGAAACTTGGTTTCTTTCCTGTTTATATCTAATATGTTATCTGTCAAACAAATTTTTATGGAACCTTATTCAAAATAAGTTATGCACTGTTTATGCTTATCCGTTGAAGGAAATGGTAGCTCAGAGCGACTCATGATTAACCTTATCATGTCCAGCAAAATTTGGTTACTCAGTTCGGACACACCGTCAATTTGACGTGTTCCGAGAGGAGACCTCATTTGAAAGAATACTTTACTCTTTCAAGTATATTAGAAACTTATTACTTAAGTATTTTCCATTACGGTCTAACCGTGACAATTTAATACTTTAGCCGATCTGTTTGTCTATTTCGTGTCGAAACTGTAAAAGTTTCCAATTTGTGTTTCAAAAGAAACACATAACCATAACGCGATGCCACATCCGTAAGGTCACGAAATATTCATATCCACCTCTAGCCTAGCTAGACATGGGCCCACTTGCTTCACTATGAACTAGGGCTAACAGATCGGTGGCATTTACATTTTTACCCAGTAAAGGTGTTTTAGGCACTTTGCCTAATAAACTAGATTCGTAGACTTTATTTGAATGGAATCAAATCAGTCCTAGTACCCACTCTTCAAAAGTGTGGATATACGATTCTTGTTTAATTGTGTCCCAGACACAATGCCACATATTAGTTTCTTCTGATCAAATCAGTTTGAGCTATTTGTTTGTCATGTTATATTTCTGAGATTTATTTATATTCAAAATATAAATTTTGTTATTCACATCTAATGTGTTTATCTCAATATCATCTTTATATAATGAAACACCTTAGTGTTCTAGAATATAAAGGTTCACCCACAGCGGGTCAAACACTGATATAGAGATAATGTTTCTAGTCAAACTAGTTACATTATAACAGATTCCTAATTTAAGTACACACCCGAAGGTTGTTCCTAATCTTAGGTATCTACGGTTAAAACAGCGACTTTCGTCCCGTTTCCAATTCACAGATTTATCTCTATTGAAGTCAGTATCTTGTTCAAAACAGATTCTGAACATCAATACATATATTTATGTATCACACTAAGTATTTAAAATCTCATTTCAATACTAGTCATGAACATATTGTTGACAAACATATTTGAAGTCAGAGCCTTGCTCGTCTTCAATTCCTTCATGTCTGCTTTGTTCAAACGGCAGTCACGCTTCCGCGATCCCGTTTGCCACAATTTAGGCAGACATTTTGGGATATGTCCTTTATCTTCCCAGAAGACTATAATGACTTTGCATTTGCCCTTTTCATATTCCAGAAGCCTTTGGCCAAGACTCAGGTTTCTAGAATATCGAAGTAAGGTGAGCCTTGCGCTACTTGCCTATTGCAAACTTTTGACTTTGTCTCATTGAGAATAGCCATTAACTCTCCAAGAGTTATTTATTGCAATTTAGTACTTCTAAAATCTAAAGATAGATTTATGAAGATCCTTCAATTTCATTATCATACTTTAAGGATCTAATCCTTAGTTCTGATTCAGAAATTAAGGAGTACTGCGACAAGCTTAATGGATTAAGCACTAAAGTTATCATCACATAAATCTTCCAATGATTATGCTCGACTATTTGCTTAACTCTGGGCTTAGGCATAAGATGTTATTTTATCAAATAAAGTAACTTCTTATTTTCCAGGACCATCATGAAATTATTCCCAATTTTGAAAATTAAACCATTTAAATACATTTTCCTTAGGATTATGTTTTAAATGCCAATATTTCAATTTAATCTTGATTCTAATAGTCCAACTATTTAATCAACGATTTCGGTACTATTTATTATAATGATTACAATAGTCCAACTATTTAATCAACTATAATTTAATAGATTAAATTGAATTGAATTATATTGATTACTATAATCCAATTATAAAATCAACTATAAATGAATAGTTTGAATATAGTCCAACTATTAATTAAAACAACATTTAAATATTAGTCCAACTAACATTTAATTTTTTTGACGAATGATATTTGTGAATGAGCGCGTATGGGAAGTAATTAAACGAATATTACAAATTCAATTCTTGCCTCCCACTATTTTTCGGCGAGCCTCTAACCTTCTGTCGAGTACTCGGGAAACCGTGTTTCCTAGCGGGCTAGGATCCCGTTAAATATCACACAATCCTGACTTTGGCCAACAAATTGTATGATAATTAACTAGGTAGATCTCTAAGATCGATTGGATCCAATCCAATTCCTAGATCCGGTAGGGGGACATCCAAGTCCGAAACATATATCTTATATATGCCAATACATACAATGTATTACCTAACCTTTTTTCCTCTGAATCAACTAAGTCTTGGCTTTGGCAACACAAACTTAGTGATCCCAGTTAAACGCGACCCATTGACCATGGAAAGCTTCGTAATCAATGTCGATTGACAAGAAGTGGTCTTGACTTTGGCCAACAAACCACAACTTGGACAAGACACCAATATGGAACAAAGCTCTCGTGACTCAAACACATCCTCAACGGAAAAAGGCCTTGACTTTGGCCAACAAGCCAATGCCAGTCTCGGATCTTGAGTGAGAATCACTCAATGGAAGGAAAAACCCTTAATATTTTGCGAGGGTTTTTCGCGTGCAAATTGGCAACCAATTTATTATATTTGTTAAGGTCTCATCATCATACACCCTTAAACATGCATTCTAAACACATAATAAAGCACGTATAAATAAAATAATAATGATATGCGGATGGATACTTTACATTGATCCTAGATCAAATCTCTCCCTTTCTCTCTCCCGCTAGCACAAGTATCACTTCTACCCGTTACACTACACTTCTAAAGAAACCTCATTTACATTAAGGGGAATAGGTGAGAAGAGAATACAAAGAATAAGGAGGTAATAAGGCTGGACACGCAGGTCCAATTAATAAATCAAATTTATTACAACAATTTCTAAAATTGTCCCACCCATCTAATATCCATCTGATATACATTATTCATGCATCGCAACCATGTATTCACACAAGCATGTTATCAATCAATCTAATCAAATTAATTAATCTGATAATTAGTGATCATCCAATGTTCAAACAACGATTTGATTTTGCTCGAGTCAAACTCGTTTTGCGAATAAGTACTTAAAGTACGAATTCTCGAATTAAATTAAACTACTTCATTAAATCCAATTTAATATGCATTCAATTATAATCCGCTATTTAATTCCAAATTAAATACTACACTTTAATAATGAACTTTTACGACTTAAATTCCAAATTTAATCGTTACGGGTCTCAAAGCCCGATTAACGTCCAACGTCAATTTAATTAAAGTCCAATGGGCTTTTAATTAATTTCTTAAGGCGTGGAATTTTGGTCAACTTGGGTCAAACCGAATAACCAAAATCCAATCTGGGAATTACCTCATAAGCCCCGAAATCAATTTAGGCCCATTAGGCCCAATTAAACTTTAAAGGTCCATTAAGTCACATTTGGGCTTTATGGATGCGGTTTTGGGCCCAATTGGATCCAATCCATTTGACCTAAACCTAACATGGTACAACCAAGCCCAATAAGCCCATTTACAACACAACAAGCCCAAATCCAATTTTAAGGCCCAACATAATTAAATTCCAAAAATCCAATTTCCCAATTTAATTACACTAAGTGTATTACATAATTAATCACCCAAATTAACATTTCTAAAACATTAATTTACACAATCAATCATGCTCAATTACAACAAAACATGTCCAACATATTTCATCAAAAATCAAACCCAATTACATGCATATAGCTCTTGGCAATTGTAGGGAATTTTAAATCGATTTCGATTTCAATCCAATTGAATCCACAATCAATATTAAATCAACATTCCCAATTGATTCAAGTCATCCAATGATCAAAATCAAAAAAATTCCAAGACTATTAGGGCACTAAACCAACACAAAATTTTGGGCAAAAATTGTTCCGAACCATTTTCTTGAAATTGATCCAATCAAACTTCAATTCAACATGATTTAAGCATATTCAAACATCCAATTTAATTAAATCATGCTCAAAATCAATTTACCCAAATTTTAAGCCCTGAACTTTTTCATGCTCAACCTTGCTCAAGATGTCATTGTTGGTTTTAGCTAAGGTCCCAAGATCATAAACAGGCATGAAACATGTGTAAATACAAACCAACGAAGTTGCGGAATACTCACATCGATCGGTTGAGCGATGCTTTGACGAATAAAATTTCTTTTCTGCTCACCAAGTCTCACGGCAGTGAGCAGTCCACTGCTTCTCCATTTTCAGTTTTGGATCAACATCGTCAAGCTCCAAGCTTCGTGATTTGATTCCCGGCTCATGGGTGGACTTCCCTATCACCTTCGCATGATCCCGTTGAGTGCTAGCTCTCTTGATTTTGCAACAAAATCAAACACCATTGCTTCCCTAAGGTTCTCGGTTTCAACAGAAAAAACATAAGGTTTTTAGCCCATTGGGCGTGTGAGAACAAGAAGAAAGAGAGGAGAGAGAGATATAGAAAATGTGTAATGTATTTGTTTTCTCAAAACAAATTAAACATATACCATTTACATTTCAAAAAGTCAAAGGCAAAAACAATTAAATGCCTTCCAACTTCCATCAACTCATCAATCCATCAATCATGAATAGTGATTGGTGTCAATCACTCAAAGTGAAAGACATCCATCACTTGATTGACGAATGATGTGACGCTAGATGCGACTAGCGATTTGACGCTTGATTTGACTTGCTTGCCGCGCTCAAATTCGAAATGCGAATGCGCTCGCAAATAATCCCGAGCTTAGGTTCGCTAATTCCAAATTAATGAATTTTCCGTTGCGTCGTAATTAAATGATTACGCCTAGCGAAATCACAATTCACGTCGCTAACGAATTAATTCTAAATTAATTCGTTCGCCCGAATTAAAATCTAATTTCAATTCCGCGTCGAAATCCAATTTCATTTAATATATCAAATATATTAATTTATCAATTAATTCCAAATTAATCGTTATCTCTCTTTAAATGATATTTTATCGCAGATAAAATATCTCCGCAATTAATCCCAGATTAATTTTCTCTCTCTTCTAATTAATCCCAGATTAATTTAGAGTGCGAGTCATACATCATCGGTGAATCTTTAGGAAGCGACCCATGAGATCCCCGGATATGTTGGAAGTAAATTCGGTCGTCGGACTATCCGAACACGTAAGTACGTCGTACTACGTTTATACCGATTTACAAGACAAGGTTGGCTTCTAGCAAAGCGCCATGCCTACCCAATTCTCCAGAAATATCCTTACAGGAATAAAGGATCTATATCAAGCGTAGTATACGTAGTATTGCGTATTTCTGTCCAGTATCGGATGATCACGTGATAGGCCTGAGGCTGGAATTGTGTCTGCCTCATACGAAGCACATGTCGGATGTCTGGTAACTAGTCTCTATAATCGGATAAACATGACCTTGTCATTTTATCCCGATGACTGCAGTACTTAAGAGTACTAGTACCGTATCCTACGTGACCATCATCTCCATATGACTAGAGTGACACTTCCATCTTGACATCACACCCAACACACTACGATTCTCAATATACCCAGCATTGGCGTACATAGAACCTGTTAAAGCTCTGGACGACCGCAACCAAAGTATATTGATTGTCGCAAGTATTAGCGGTGCAAGTCTCAGGTTAAGACCAAATACACCTACCCTGATTTCGGCTTCCATAGACACATAGTCATACTACCAATGGAATTCCGAGGGGGTCTATCCAGGGCGAAGCTGTTTCCCATACCATCGGTAAAACACAACCTCCTATTACACTTGCATGAGTATCTTATACCCAAATATATGAGAACTACGCCGTTATGCCCTCACAACGCGCACAAGTGTAATACTAGTCTTTTACGTATTTATTGATGTCCAATCTCAATAATACTCTGACTATGGATATTTAATGATTTATCCTTGGTGGATTGATATTGTCTCATATCATTCTCAATCCAGGAACAAATCATAGGGACCTCCTATCATTTATATATCTAGGTGATCTAATCACAATTGATAAGAGTGCAATCTCCTTTGTCACATAGTTAATTTGTACAACAACACCATGATCTGTACAAATAGTGATGCTATGGGTCATAATTGTCCAACAGTAAGAACGTGGTACTGGGTACGCACGTGTTCGGATAGTTCGATGACCGTATTTACTACCAACATATCCAGGGATCTCTTGGGTCGTTTCCCAAAGATTCACCGATGAGATTTGACTCTAACAGAATTAATCTAGGATTAATTATGAAAGAGAAAATTAATCTGGGATTAATTAACAGTGAAAATTAATCTGGGATTAATTGCGTCCAGAATTTATCTGGGATTAAATTCATCGGGATGAGAGAACGTGGTTAATTTAGAATTAATCGGTAAAATAAATTTAATAGTTAAATTGGATTTTTCTATTTAATTTATTTATATGGGCTAAAAATATATATTAGATATATTAATTGAAATCTAATTTCAATACGGAATTAAAATTGGATTTTAATTCAAGCGAACGAATTAATTTGGAATTAATTCGTAAGCGACTTCCGCAATAATTTTGCTTGGCATTATTATTTAATTAAATTAGATTTAATTACGTCGCGATGCAAATTCGTTTAATCGGATTAAACGAACCCAAGCCTATAGTGTGTTGAGCAAGCCCACTTGAATTTTGAATTTAAAGTGGGGCCCACCAACTAACATCATAAGTCACCTTTTTGGTGATAGAAGTTGGTGGTGGATTTTTGTTGGAAACTTGTATTACACACTTTGACTTTTGTTTTTTTGACAAGTATATACACTTTTTGGAAAAGGATTTTGGTAATTATTTTTTGGAAAAAAAAATATAAAACTTCATCTCTCTTCTCCTCTCTCCCATGGCCGAAATCTTGCAGTTCTTGAAGGAAAATTTTCTTTCAAAATTTTTTCTTCCTAGCACATAAAGAGTGAATCAAGGTGATAGAGTTTTGGCGAATCTCTAAGTCCCAAGGATCGATTAAAGCATAGAAACATACATGTGAATACACAAGGAAGTTACATAATACTTACATCGAGCGGTTGAGCGATGCGGTGAAGAACAAAAATCTTTTCTGCTCTCCTTGTAAGTCTCGGCAGTGGGCTGGTTTATTCTCCAAAAATTCTGCCATGGATCATCTTCCAAGCTCCAAGCTTTCGTGATGTGATTCCAAGCTCACGAGTGAGTTTCCCTATCACCTTCGCAAGACTCAAATGGTGTGCTAGCACTTAGGAATTTTGCCACAAAATTCCATAGCTTCTCCATGGTTCTCGGTCAAACCAGAAAACAGAAGAAGAAAGTGGTATGTGGCCGTGAGAGAGAGAATGAGCATTTTGGCTCCAAAAAACCGTAAGTAGTAGAGAGAAAATGGATGGAGTGTTGTTTTTATTTTGTATATCTAATACACAAAAAAAGAAAAGTCAAATACCAATTAAATAATTGTAAATGTCTTTCATGCTTTCAAAAAAACCTTTCCAACAACTCACATCTACTATTCACATCACTCAATCAATCAAGTGACAAGTTGTCACATCACTCAAAGTGATAAGTGATTTGACGCTTGATGTGACTAGCGATTTGATGCTTGATGTGACTTATGTGCCGCACTCGAATTCGAAATGCGAATGCGCTCGCAAACACTCCCGGGCTTGGGTTCGCTAATTCCAAATTAATGAATTTTACGTTGTGACGCAATTAAATGATTATGCCTTGCGAAATCACTATTCACGTCGCTAACGAATTAATTCAAAATTAACTCGTTCGCCCGAATTAAAATCTAATTTTAATTCCACGTCGAAATCCAATTTCGTATAATATATTGTATATATTATTTTATCGATTAATTCCAAATTAATCATTTTTCTCTCGTTAAATGATATTTTATCCCAGATAAAATATCTCCGTAATTAATCCTAGATTAATTTTCTCTCTCATCTAATTAATCCCAGATTAATAAAGTGCGAGTCATACGTCATCGGTGAATCTTCGGGAAGTGACCCATGAGATCCCTGGATATGTTGGCAGTAAATTCGGTCGTCGGACTATCCGAACACGTAAGTACCTAGTACTATGATTTTACTGATTTACAAGACAATGTTGGCTTCTAGCAAAGCGCCATGCCTACCCAATTCTCCAGAAATATCCTTACAGGAATATGTGATCTATATCAGGCGTAGTATACGTAGTATTGCGTATATCGATCCAGTATCGGATGTCACATGCTAGGCCTGGGGCTGGAATTGTGTCTGCCCCGTACGAAGCACATATCGGATCTCTGGTAACTAGTCTCTATAATCGGATAAACATGACCTAGTCATTTTATCCCGATGACTACAGTACATAAGAGAACCAGTTCCGTATCCTACGTGACCATCACCTCCACTATGACTGGAGTGATACTTCCGTCTTGACATCACACCCAACACACTACGATTCTCAATATACCCAGCAGAGGCGTAAACAGAACCTGTTAAAGCCCTGGACGACCGCAACCAAAGTATATTGATTGTTGCAAGTATTAGCGGTGCAAGTCTCAGGTTAAGACCAAATACACCTACCCTGATTTCGGACTTCCATAGACACATAGTCATACTACCAATGGAATTCCGAGGGGTCTATCCAGAGCGAAGCTGTTTTCCGTACCATCGGTAAAACACAACCTCCTATTACATTTGTATGAGTATCATATACCCAAATATATGAGAATTATGTCGTTATGCCCTCACAACGCGCACAAGTGTAATACTAGTCCTTTACGCATTATCGATGTCCAATCTCGATAATACTCTGACTAAGTATATTTGATGATTAAACCTTCGTGGATTGATACTGTCTCATATCATCTCAATCCAGGAACTAATCATAAATACCTCCTATCATTTATACATCTTGGTGATCTAATCAAAAATGATAAGAGAGCAATCTCCTTTGCCACATAGTTAATTTGTACAACAACACCATGATCTGTACAAATAGTGACGCTATGGGTCATAACTGTCCAACAATCTCCCACTTGGCCTATAGCCAGTCACTCGAGTGTCCTACACCCGAACTATGTACGGTTCGCTCAAATTACTGAGAAAAGACTTTTGTCAGCGGATTTGCATGATTATCATCTGATGCGTTTTATTCGATCATCACATCGCCACGATGTATGATCTGAACGAATCAGATGAACATCGAAGTATATATCTGGATCGTTGATGAGACCATTAATTCTTTAGCCTGTGCTGTAGCCTAGCTCAGCTGCTAACAGAATTATATCTAATCTAATTAGATTTATTATCGACCCAAATGGCTTCTATTGCCGCCTCAGCTGCAGCAATAACCCGCTTTTGTTGTTTTTTCGGTAACAGTATCTTGCTTGGAAGATTTCCAGCTCACTGTTCTGTTATTCAAACTGTATAGTACCTATGTGTGACTTATAGTCGTTATTATCGGTTAGGAAACTTGCAGCAGTGATCCCAGTCACTTTAAGTTGTCCTTCTCCATAGTATAAGACAGCATCTTTAGATCTTCTAAGATACTAACGGATGTTCTTAACATCAATCCAATGACTATCACTTGGATTGGCCCGATTGTGACTTCATATGCTCAAAGCGTATGAGACACCAGATCGCGTACATTTATTAATGTACGAGTTCTCGGAGAGTTATCAACAACTTTAAATCTATCCCAGTAGATCTTTATTCCTAGAATAAAGGTTGTTTCTCCCAAGAATTCTACGGAGAATTTTAATGAAAGCCAAGCTTTCACCGATTGTATTTATGGGAATATCATTTCCAAGAAATGACAAATTATCATTATTAAGGACTTTCACTGTCAGTGCGCTCCCACTAACCCTCTTATATACACAAGAATCATTTTCGTTTTTGAATTAAATCATACACCATTATGATTACATCAAAATGATATTTCCAAGAACGCTATGCTTGCTTCAATCCATCCATGGATCGAATAACTTGCAAACCTTGTTTGCCTGTTATGGTATGACAAAACCGTCAGGATGTTGTGAACATCCTCCAAAGGTTTCCCTTAAGGAAAGCGATTTTGGCATTCAGCTGTCATATTTCATGAATGAAACATGCAACATCAGCAAGCATTATCCAAATGGATTTACCGTGGCAACAGGTAAAAGGTTTCGTCGTAATCGACACAATGTTGATAACGATACCTTTTCGCTACAAGCCTAGCTTAGTACGTTGGTATGTTTCCTTCCATGTTTGTCTTCCTTGAAGACTCATATAGTACTAATAGGCACAATGCCTTGCGGTACATCAACTAGTATCCAAACGTAGTTGATATACATTGAATCGATTTCGGATATCATGGAACTTTGCCATAATTGGGAGTCGATACCTTGTATCACTTCCTCATACGTAGTCAATGCGTATTCCTCAATAAGATTGAAATATTTATGAGGTGAGATCAGAAACCCATACCTCAGGTTATTTTCTAACTCTCTCCGATCTACGCGGTTCTTGTGTATTCGAAGATTACTGGTATAGTTTCATCCTTGATGAACTATTTGTGTTCCATTAAGGATTCGGTTCCTGGAATAGTATTACTCCGATTTTCATCGAGTTTTACTTTCCTCCCAATTATCACTGCATTTCGGTATTCCTCTTAGGAAAACCGCATGGTGAGCAACAATTAAATTGTTCTCTAGTGAGTTGTATAAGTACTATACTTTGGTTTCCCTAGGATAACCTACAATTAGGCACTTATCTGATTTGGATTCTAGTTTGGTATCATCCAAACATATGTCTAGCATACCCAAATCTTCAGGAATGAGAAAACCTTGTTTCTTTCCTGTTCATATCTAATATGAAATCTGTCAAACAGATTTTATGGAACCTTATTCTAAATAAGTTCTGCAATGTTTATGCGTATCCGTTGAAGGAAATGGTAGCTCAGAGCGACTCATGATCAACTTTATCATGTCCAACAAAATTTGGTTATTCAGTTCAGACACACCGTCAAATGACGTATTCCGGGAGGAGTCTTCATTGAAATAATACTATACTCTTTCAAGTATATAAGAAACTTATCGCTTAAGTATTTTCATCATGGTCTAACCGTGATAGTATAATACTTTAGCCGATCTGTTTGTCTATTTCGTGTCGAAACTCTAAAAGTTTCCGATTTGTGTTCAAAAGAAACACATAACCATAACGCGATGCCACATCCGTAAAGGTCACGAAATATTCATATCCACATCTAGCCTAGCTAGACATGGGCCCACTTAATTCACTATGAACTAGGGCTAACAGATCGGTGGCATTTGCACTTTTACCAAGAAAATAGTGTTTTAGGCATTTTGCCCAATAAACTAGATTCATAGACTTCATTTGAATAGAATCAAATTTGTCCTAGTACCCACTCTTCGAAAGTGTGGATATACGAGTCTTATTTAATTGTGTCCCAGACAACAATGCCACATATAAGTCTCAACTGATTAAATCAGTTTGAGCTATTTGTTTGTCATGTTATACGTTTGAGATTTATTTATATTCAAAATATAAATACTGTTATTTACATCTAATGTGTTTATCTCAATATCATCTTTATATAATGAAACACTTTAGTGTTCTAGAATATAAAGGTAAATCCGCAACGGATTAAACACTGATATAAAGATAATGTTCCTAGTCAAACTAGTTACATTATAACAGTTTCCTAATTTAAGTACACACTCGAAAGGTAGTTCCTAAACTTATGTATCTACGATTAAAACAGCAACTTTCATCCCGTTTTCAATTCGCAGATTTATCTCATCTGAAGTCAATATCCTGCTCATAGCAGATTCTGCACACCAGTACATATTTATGTACCACACTAAGTATTTAAAATCCAATTTTAATACTAGCAGTGAACATATTTATGACAAACATATTTGAAGTCAGAGCCTTGCCCGTCTTCAATTCCTTCATGTCTGCTTTATCCAAACGGCAGTCACGCTTCCGCGATCCCGTTTGCCATAATTAAGGCAGACATTTTGGGATATGTCATTTATCTTCCTAGAAGATTATAATGACTTTGCCTTTGCCCCTTTTCACACTCCAGAAGCTTTTGGCCAAGCCTTGGCCTTCTAGACTGTCGAAAAAAGACGCATCTTGCGCTTCTTGCCTTATTGCAAACTTTGGCTTTGACTCATTGAGTATAGCCATTAACTCTCCAAGAGTTTACTATTGCAATTTAGTACTTCAAAGATATAAGGATAGATCTATGAAGATCCTTCAATTTCATTATCATACTTTAAGGATCTAATCCTTAGTTCTGATTAAGAAATTAATGAGTCTATTTGGCAAGCTTAATGGATTAAGCACTAAAGTTGTCATCACATGAATATTTCAAATATCATGTTCTACTATTTTCTTAACTTCGGGCTTAGGCCTAATATGTTATTTTATCAAATAAAGTAACTTATTAGTTTCCAGGACCATCCTGAAATTTTATTCCCAATTTTGAAAATTAAAGTCATTTAAAACATTTTTCACCCAGGATTATGTTTTAAACACTAATATTTCAATTTATCTTTATTCTAATAGTCCAACTATTTAATCAACGATTTAGGTACTATTAATTTAATGATTACTATAGTCCAACTATATAATCAACTATAATTTAATTGATTAATTCAAATATATTGATTACTATAATCCAATTATATAGTCAACTATAATGAAATAGTTTGAATACAGTCCAACTGTTTATTTAAAACAACATTAATTATTAGTCCAACTAATAAATAATTTATTTGACGAAATATTGTGATTGAGCGCGTATGGCAAGTAATTAAACGAATATTGCAAATTTAATTCTTGCCTCCCACTATTATTCGGTGAGCCTCTAACCTTCTGTCGAGTACTCGGGAAACCGTCTTTCCTAGTAGGCTAGGATCCCGTTAAATAACACACAATCTTGACTTTGGCCAACAAATTGTATGATAATTAACTAGGTAGATCTCTAAGATCAATTAGATCTCATCCAATTCCTAGATCCAGTATGGGGACATCCAAGTCCGAAACATATATCTTATATATGCCAATATATTCAATATATTGCCTAACCTTTTTCCTCTGAATCTACTAAGCCTTGGCTTTGGCACAACAAACTTAGTGATCCCAGTTATATGCCTAGAAACCAATTTAGGCCCATTAGGCTCATTTAAATATTAAAGGTTCATTTAGTCATAATTGGACTTTATGGATATGGTTTTGGGCCCAATTGGATCCAACCAATTTGCCTAAACCAATCTTGGTACAACCAAGCCCATTAAAGCCCAATAACAACTTTTCAAGCCCAAATCCAATTTAAGCCCAATAAATTAAACTACAAAATTCCAAATTTCATATTTAATTAACCAAAGTGTATTGCCATAATTAATCACCCAAATTAACATTTCCAAAACATCAATTAGCCTAATTAATTATGCTTATCAACATTAAAACATGTCCAACACATTTTAACAAAAAATAAAACCCATTTCATGTTATAGTAGTCTCGGCAATAAGGGGAATTTTTGTCCAATTCAAAATTCAATCCAATAATTTTCAAATCAACAATTCCCAATCGTTTCAAGTCATCCAATGATCAACGAAACAAAAATCACCAAGACATTAGGGTTTTATACCTCTCGGCCAAGCCATGATATTTGGGGAAATTTGTTCCAAATCAATTTTCATGAAATTGATCCAATCAAACTTCAATACAACATCATTTAAGCATACTTAATCAAACAATTTAACCAAATCATGCTCAAATTCAATTTACCCAATTTTAACCCTAAATTCAAGTTTCATACTTTTACTCGCTCTGATACCATTGTTGGCGAATCTCTAAGTCCCGAGGATCGATTAAGGAATAGAAACATACATGTGAATACACAAGGAAGTTGCAGAATACTTACATCGAGCGGTTGAACGATGCGGTGAAGAACAAAAATCTTTTCTGCTCTCCTTGTAAGTCTCGGCAGTGTGCTGGTTTGGTCTCCAAAAATTCTGCCATGGATCATCTTCCAAGCTCCAAGCTTTCGTGATGTGATTCCAAGCTCACGAGTGGGTTTCCCTGTCACCTTCGCAAGACTCAAATGGTGTGCTAGCACTTAGGAATTTTGCCACAAAATTCCATAGCTTCTCCATGGTTCTCGATCAAACCAGAAAACATAAGAAGAAAGTGGCCTGTGGCCGTGAGAGAGAGAATAAGCATTTTGGCTCCAAAAAACCGTAAGTAGTAGAGAGAGAATAGATGGAGTGTTGTTTTTATTTTGTATATCTAATACACAAAAAAAAGAAAAGTCAAATACCAATTAAATAATTGTAAATGTCTTTCATGCTTTCAAAAAAACCTTTCCAACAACTCACATCTACTATTCACACCACTCAATCAATCAAGTGACAAGTTGTCACATCACTCAAAGTGACAGGTGATTTGACACTTGATGTGACTAGCGATTTGACGCTTGATGTGACTTGCGTGCCGCACTCGAATTCGAAATGCGAATGCGCTCGCAAACACTCCCGGGCTCGGGTTCGCTAATTCCAAATTTACAAATTTTCCGTTGCGACGCAATTAAATGATTATGCCTAGCGAAATCACTATTCACGTCGCTAACGAATTAATTCTAAATTAACTCGTTCGCCCGAATTAAAATCTAATTTTAATTCCGCGTCGAAATCCAATTTCGTATAATATATCGAATATATTATTTTATCGATTAATTCCAAATTAATTATTTTTCTCTCTTTAAATGATATTTTTTCCCAGATAAAATATCTCTGTAATTAATCTTAGATTAATTTTCTCTCTCATCTAATTAATCCCAGATTAATAAAGTGTGAGTCATACGTCATCGGTGAATCTTCGGGAAGCGACCCATGAGATCCCCGGATATGTTGGTAGTAAATTTGGTCGTCGGACTATCCAAACACGTAAGTACCTAGTACTATGTTTTTACCGATTTACAAGACAAGGTTGGCTTCTAGCAAAGCGTCATGCCTACCCAATTCTCCAGAAATATCCTTACAGGAATATGTGATCTATATCAGGCGTAGTATACCTAGTATTGCGTATATCGATCTAGTATCGGATGTCACATGCTAGGCCTGAGGCTAGAATTGTGTCTGCCCCGTACGAAGCACATATCGAATCTCTGGTAACTAGTCTCTATAATCGGATAAACATGACCTAGTCATTTTATCCCGATGACTGCAGTACATAAGAGAATCATTTTCGTATCCTACATGACCATTACCTCCACTATGACTAGAGTGATACTTTCGTCTTGACATCACACCCAACACACTACGATTCTCAATATACCCAGCAGAGGCGTACACAGAACCTGTTAAAGCCCTGGACGACCTAAAACCAAAGTATATTGATTGTCGCAAGTATTAGCGGTGCAAGTCTCAGGTTAAGACCAAATACACCTACCCTGATTTCGGACTTCCATAGACACATAGTCATACTACCAATGGAATTCCGAGGGGTCTATCCAGAGCGAAGCTGTTTTCCGTACCATCAGTAAAACACAACCTCATATTACACTTGCATGAGTATCATATACCCAAATATATGAGAACTATGTCGTTATGCCCTCACAACGCGCACAAGTGTAATACTAGTCTTTTACGCATTATCGATGTCCAATCTCGATAATACTCTGACTAAGGATATTTGATGATTAAACCTTCTTGGATTGATATTGTCTCATATCATCTCAATCCAGGAACTAATCATAAGGACCTCATATCATTTATACATCTTGGTGATCTAATCACAAATGATAAGAGAGCAATCTCATTTGTCACATAGTTAATTTGTACAACAACACCATGATCTGTACAAATAGTGACGCTATGGGTCATAACTGTCCAACATAGAGAAACTCACCCGAGAGTTTGGAACTCGATTTCAAGCTCCGAGCTTCTACATCCAAAGGAATTGTTGAAATCCAAAAACCGATTAAGGTGAGTTTTTCCGCAACTTTCTTTGATTAATTCACACACGAATCACGCTTAGAGATCCTTGGCATGTTCTAGGAACACTAACAATAGCAAACTATTTTCTTGTGCTTCCGTTGCCATTTTTCTTGTCTCTTCTCATTCAATTTTGATTTTCCTTTAATTTTTTCAAATTTGAGGAACTTCTTGAATTTATTGGTCATTTGTGCCAACTCTTCATCACTATATTACTCTTTATCACTTGAGCTACCATCATCCCTTTTTTTTACAAATGACTTAAGGGCTAATCTTTAATTTTTCTTTTCTTCTTTTTCCCTTTGGTCCATTTTAATTTCCATCTCATATTCCAATAATTTTCCCACCAAGTCATCCAACTTCAAGGTGTTTATATCGTTTGCTTCTTTGATGGAAGAAGTGTAGCTTCTATACTCTTTCGGGAGTGATCTAAGAATTTTCTTTACTTGATCGCTTGGTCCAATGATTTTCCCTAGAGCACCTAGATGGTTTATAATGATTGTAAACCTCGAAATCATGTGATCAATTTCTTCATCAACTTCCATTTTGAAGCTATCTAACTCACACATGAATCGGTTGATTTTTGACTCTTTCACTTGGCTTGTGCCTTCATTGACCATTTCCAAAGACTTCCATAAATCATATGCATTTCCATACTCCGGAAACTTGTTAATTTGACTCCGATCAATAGCACAAAGAAGTTGGTTGACTGCCTTAGCATTTTGTGAGGCTAGCTTGAAATCCTCATCGTTCCATTCTAAATTTGGCTTTGGAACCTCTACACCATTGATATTCCTCTTCATTGGCATTTTTGTACCTTGTGTGATCACTTGAAGGATTTCACATCAACCGCTAGAAGATAGTTCAACATCCTCATCTTCCAATAAATATAATCGGTTCGGTTGTAGAAGGGAGGTCTAGTGGTTGATAATCCTTCGGTAAGATTTGATGAGTTGCTTGTAGAGGCCATGATCTATTCTCGGACGGTCAAGTCTTTGTTGAGAAAACCTTGCTCTAATATCAATTGAAATTCCCTAAAAGCACTAACAACAACCAAACTCTATATTCCCAAGAGGGGGTGAATTGGGTTATTGTCTAATAATGCGGAATTTAAAATCTTTGCTGATTTTATCTTATTTTACCGATTTAGCTTATGTCGATTTTCTCTATTTCAATATATCACATATATGCAAGTTTCTAAGCAATGAGCATGTATATAAATGAAAGCTTGAAATAAGTAAAGAGTTAGGGATAGAGAAAATAACAACGTGATTTATAGTAGTTCGGCCAACAATGCCTACGTCCACTCCCCCAAGCTGCGCTTGAAGATTTCCACTATCAACCGATTTTTTCATGGCTAACCCGCAACCAAGAGTTTTACACACTAGGTTCACTCAAAACCTTTACACTTTGTGTTTTAGATAAAGGTTCACTCAAAAAACTCAACTATGAGTTTTCGATAAAGGCTCACTCACAAACCGCTTACAAGTGTTTGAATAAAAGATTTACAAATACACTTGGGCACTCACAAAGATAATGGAGATTCTAAGTGTGAGTTGCTTACCCAAGTGTTCTATGCTCACTACTAATGAATATGAAGGTGTAGTGTGTGAGCTTGATGTATGAGAATGTATGAATATGAAGGTTTATAAAACTCTCTGTTTTTGCCTTAGAATAAAATGTGTGAAGGTTCAAGATCAAATGCAAAAACGAAATTGAGGCTCAATTTATAGTAAAATCAAAACTGCCCCAACTTTCCTGTCTGAGACTAGTATGCCGGTCTCTAGACACCGATATGTCGGTCTGGCAAAGCAACGACTAACAACGGCTATATTACCGTTTGAATATATCCGTTGGGACCGATATGTGGACCGGTATGGTCCTCACCGGTTCTTGTGAGTATGCAGAAGCATAGGGCTCACGAAATGGGGACCGGTATGGTCCGTGCTGGTTCCAGTAAGCATGCAAAAGTTAGGCTCACTGATATGGTGACTGGAATGATGCATGTCGGTTCCAGTGGCTATGTTATCTCTAGGAAGACCGGTATGGTATTCCAGAGAGCTTGCAAACAGAGCAGGTCCATCGGTATGAGACCGGTATGCCAGTCTCAATACAAAATACAGGATTTGAAGGTTTAAAACATTTTGTACATGACCCTAATGCATATATATGAATGTGCATGTGTCCTATGAGCTTAGGTACTTAGATAAACAATTCATAATACATATAAAGCTCTAAGCTAAGACTAAACAAGATTTTCTTCATTTTTCCGCTAGTCTTCACATTCACGCTCTTCACCACCAACATGCTTCGACATCTTTTTGTAATGTCTCGCTAATGTGCGTCAAAGACTTCAAGTGTTGACGTCATCAAAATCTATCTTGAGAATATGTCGCTAACAAAATATACTTCATATTTATTCAAATTGATGATAATTACGCTAATGCAGGAATTTATATTTCTATTGTGCCCAGAAAAGTCATATTATGTAATCCGCCTCAGATATAGGAAGATTTGTTGATTACATACAACATCACTTTCTCCTCTAAAGCTCTAATTCTGAAGATTTAAATAGTTGAAGATATAAATATAAAGTGTCACATATTAGCTGATTGACCTCGCAAAGGCTATACCATAAGCCATTCATGTTTTTCGGCTGTCTTTGGGTCTTTTGAACTAGTTGAATCAATCGGAATATCACTATAAATGGGTTGCATATATCAGGAAACATGGAGTGATTATTGCATGATTTGATGAAAGCAGATCATACTGTTCAGATTTTTCTTAACAGCTTTTCATTCAAATGATAATATTACTGAATAACTCAGATATTATATCAGCATAGTTATTATTACATGCACATTTACAAAACGATAACAGTAAAATATTACATCATCAGTTGACCTTTCAGGAATCCCAGAATACTGGAGGAAAAATGAGAAGAAACACGGGCAGACAGGCTTCTATACACACATATTCTAATGTTTAAAATTCTAAATGGATATGAATAGTACAGAGAAGACATCACAGACCTGAAAGAAAAATTTACACTCAGACAGCGTGATCTTGAGAAAGCTGAAACCCACAATTACAGTCTATTGCTTCATCTGTGGATGCCACTTTATGCTGCATCCAACACTTAGGCAAGTGGAAAATAAAGACATTGAGCATGTAATCGTGGACGACCACTGATTTAAAAACATCTAATTAAGAGGCATGATGAGATAATAACATAGGGTACCTGGGTTTCTGATTTGATGATACTGGTTGTCCACTGAGAACACATTCTATTGCAAGGCATATGTCCCTATGTGAAATATAAGTGAAGAATATTACTTAGAAACATATGAAATGAGAGAGAGGTTGAAACCAGATAAATCTTACCTCCCGGTAACAGGTAGATTGTTACGAGGCCGGGAATCATCAAATTGTCCATGATACACCAGCTCAAAGGGTCTCCGACCAATCTGTGTCAAGAATTTCACTTCTGTGTTAAATAATCTGAACAAAATTATTTTTAAGTCCTTGTAATTACAAGTGAAGGTTAAAATGTAAAATTTTATCACATTGTCTGCTCTAGAGGGGAGAATTATGAAAATATCCATAAAACCCATCCTTCGAATTGAATTTGTGAGGAAGTTTCATGCTACCCAACAAAGGACCAGATACACAAATCTTTGCTGCACTCGTCACAAATTCCCAGGATTCATGTTCATCAGACCTAATAGGTGCTTTCCAATGCTGTTTGGCTACCTATTAGAATAATACAACCCTCTCCTACTCTTGTCCAGGCTTAGGACATGCTAGTTACGAAGGTTAAACATTCCAATCAGCAAAAATGGCAAACTGCAGGTTGAATAACTGAACTAAACTGGCTAGGGCAAGTTACCATCACCTTTTTGAAAAGGAAAAATTCTGGGGTGCAAACAGCTCCAAAGTCACGTGCAACATCTTGAGACTGAAATAGAATAATAAGCCACTTTAAAGAAAAAAAAATTTCCAAGAAATAACACTATTCAGTTTCCCATGACGACATAAGATGAAAAATGTTTCAATAATGATTTTCCTTCATGTAAGGTAATAAAATTAATTACAAAAGCATTTCACAATAAATACGTAAAAAAATTAAAAAGCAATAGAATTATCAAGATCTAATGAGGCATTTGTTCTACCCCTCCCCATCCCCCACCCAAACTCATCAAATGGAGGAAAGGGAAAAATGGAAGGAAAGGGTTTGCTGGAGCTGAGTAAATTTACAATTGCATGGCATTAAATTGAAAAAACAAAATAAATTTCTAGTTCAAACCATATCAAGAATATATGTTTCTCTTGCACAAACAGGTTTTACAATTCCTGCACTCAATTGGATTGTAGTTTATTGGACACCAACAACTTATGCATCAAATGATATAGAAAATACATTAGAAACTTCTGCATAAAATGCTCAGGAGCTTCAATATCCAAAGGCAAGGTTAACATATATTATCCCATAGAATAAGTAAGGCCTTATTCTAAGAGTCATAGAAAATGAATCTTAATTTTTTGAATGCACGATATACCTCATCATACAGATAAGGAAAGGGGTAATTAAATAGTTTAGCCTCTTCTGCCATGAATTCTGGTCCATCCTGTGAAGAACAATTTCAGTTTGTACCAATCATATAAGTTATAACTGCTTTAATGCTGCTCTAATCTCAAATTATGGAGTCAATTGAACCTGTGGGTGAGTAGCTACAGAATTTGAAGATATAGCAACAACTGCAAGTCCTTTCTGCAGCAAAATACAACAATAGGATGATTTAGAGCTGCAGAACAAAGCCAGACAATCAGCCTGGCAGTAGCTTTAGGTTTAGCTACCTTCATATAGAAATTTGCAAGCTTCACAATATCTTTCTGCAAGTGTTTAACAAATGGACAGTGATTGCAAATAAACATAACCTGCATCATTATACAGTTAGAATGCAACCCATAATTGCTTATATTGGAAGAGTAAAGAAAACTCTGGTAGTTCATGTACAATCGATGATACAGAAGAGAGAGTTTCCATCTACGAAAGGAAATAATAAAAAATGCCATAGCAATCATCCCTCATAAATCATAGACAGTAAATGCGAGGGTTACTTAGATATTAAGTTGTAAATAACTGCAGATTGTACACTTCTCTATAAATTGTTTGATTGTAACTACTATGATTAATTTGAAAGTTCAAACTAATATTGTTGAATCCAATATCACTTCTCAATACATTATTCCTTGAATTTTCTCATCATTTGCATACAATCAATTATAAATTTTATTCTTCACACGAAACATGAACATGTAAAACAAATCAAATTCAAAACATTATCAAAATAAGAACATTTCCATCAACAAAAGGAAAAACAAGATACAATAGCGAAATTTAGAATATATAAGGCAAATGGTAAATTACCAATAAAGCAGGATATGGTTCAAAATCTTCCAAATTCCACATTTTCCCAGTAAGCGGCTCCGGCAACTAAATCACTCCATCAAGCAAAAAAAATATAGATTTCAAAATTTAACGAAAAGTTAAACAAGTGGGGTTGTCTATTTACATTTTGGACAAACAACAGGGTGTTTAATGAAATTATTATCAGAAATAACACAAACCTCAAAATGCGGGGCTCTGAAGCCCAGGGAAACACCTTGAGATTCAATTCTTGCAGCTCTGATTATGGGACCTTTCCTTGCGGGTGCAGTGCTCCTTTGCTGCAGAAGATTGAAACCCATCTTTGAAATTGTTGATAGAAAAGAAAACTTTACTGCCCTCGTCGCCACCAAAGTGCGCTGCACTACTAGTGCACGTGCGCCTGCTGAGCACACAACAGTCACGGCGGTAGTCATGATGCTCTTCTTGCTGTCCAAGTGGAAGAAACGGTGGCTCAATTCAACAGTCAGCACAAATAAAATGATAACGGATATAACTGTGAAAGGGTACTTTCATCTTTTTAGAATCTATTTCATATCCCACAACGTCAGTCGCAGCCCGCAATCACCACGAGATTGTAATAACTGGCCGGGTCCGTTAGTGACCCACCAGAATTGGTTCAGTTAATTTGGGCTCAGACCCATCATTGGGATCGAATTCTCCTACAGCCCAATAATAGCTGCTATCGGTTACTGAGATTTTAGATCAGATTTTATTTGATATTAATTTCACATATTAATTTTTTTTTTTTATATTTTATAATTTCATACTATTTTAGTAATATTTATTATTTATTATTATTTTTTTATTATTTTCTTAATTTGTGAATTCAACTAGTTATTGTAACTGATTGACAGCCAAACACGGGCAACACACTTGAAAAACGTACTGCCCATCTTGCTATTCCCCAATATTGACATCGGGATATAACAGCAACACTTAATATATCATATATATATATATATATACACATACGCACTAGATATTATCCGTGCCTACAGCACGATGTTAAAGAATTTATCATATGATCTACCATTACCATTTTCAGAGAGATTTTAGAATTCCGTCATTTAATTTATTTAGTAATCTACTATTGATAATTTCAGAGATATTTTATAATGAAAATAATTTTGTTATTTGATTTGTTTGTTAAACTATAATTACCAATTTTATAGAGATTCTATAATGAAATGGTTCTTTATCGGCCATTAAATTATAATGAAATGATTTGAACCGCCAATTAAGTCACATAAAGATAACATTTATATACATTAGCTTTTTTAATCTTAATTATTGGTTGTCTTCTCTTTCCCCGACACCATTGTGCTTTATAACATATATATATATATATGAAATCGTTGGAAATCTCACCGCCAAACCACCCATTCCGGGCTTAAGCGGAGCAGGTAAAACTTCTAGCTGTTCCAGGCTCTTACAAGAAATACATTTCCTGCATTCGAACTCAGGACCTCAATATGAGATCCTGAACCCTATACCACAAAGCTAGACCCATTATCCACAAGACTCTATATAATGATTAGGTAACATTATTGAATTTTATCTTTTTGTTTTAATTTCTTGAAACATGATAGGTGCAAATTATTTGTAGGGAATTATCACCGATACACCTTAAGTAAGGCGAAAATTCAAAAATATTATAATATTTTTTACTTTATTAATTTTCTAACGATGTTGTAAAAATATATATTTTTTCACTCAAAATTACAAAAGTGAATCATATTCCACCCGAAAATATGTAAAAAAAATATATATTAATTTTCCACCTTAAAATGGTGGAACTTGATACATTTTTGAAACTTTGGATAGAAAAATGATAAAATTAAAAACTTTAAACATTTTTAAACTTTAGCTTAAATTAGGGTAGATGGAAGATAATTTCTCTTATTTATATCAAAGAAATCAATCCAACTTCCACATGGGACAAGACCTAGTTGTTTTCAAACAGCTAGTTAACTCGACTCGGGTTCAAAACATTCAAGAGGGTAGAGATTGAAAAATCAATTTAGACTTTACCCATCAGTTCGTGAAAAGAAAATCAATGAATTAAGTTTTAAGTATAGTATAGAGAGAGAAGCCCAAGTACCCCTCATATGTAATAAGTAATCACAATATTTTATTTTATTTTTTAAATATAACCATTTTGTAATTTTTTGTTTTCCAAATATATTTTTGATAAGGGATCATAAACAATACCCAATTTGTTTAGATTAATTGCTTCGATAAGATATGGCTCTAAGCCTCTAACTATGATCTTATCGTACAACCCTCCCACTGCGTCTAAGTGGTATATCATTCTGATAAATTTGTATATGATGCTCAGATGTCGAATGTGTAATGTTTTTGTCAATTGTTGTTGACGATGGTGCGCTGGTCGAAATAGAAAGTAACTACTTGAGTAACTAAGGTTTGAACTCTCTCATATAGTCATTCTCTAGAAACATAACATTTGTCGACAAAAATAATTTTTTATCTTCAGGACTAAAAAAGAATCAACTCCTAGTCTCTTTAGAATAGCCTATAAATAGGCACACATGTGAACTTGACTCCAACTTGGTAGTTTTATTCTTCAGCACATGTGCTGGACACCCCCATTTGTGGAAATGTCATAAACTAACTTTACGACCAATCCACAACTCTAATGAAGTCTTAAGAATAGACTTAGATGGAACTACATTTAGGATATACATTGCAGTTTGTAATGCATACCCCTAGAACGAACTAGGTAGTGAACTATAACTAAACATAAATCTTTTTATGTCTAGTAGGGTCCGATTTCTCATTTTTGCAATACCATTTTGCTGTGGTGTTCCAGGTATTGTGAGCTGGGATACTATCCCATGCTAAATTAAGAATTCCTCGAAATCTCTGTCAATTTATTCCCCTCCACCATCTGATCGTAGAGTTTTG